>SNQJ01S0093654.1:12744-31111 GCA_010110895.2 Picea sitchensis
TGTGACACTTCAACATTTTTCATGTCTCATTCTCAACCAAAGCTTTCCACTTCTTAAAAGTATAAAAAACATCAGATTGTTGTCGAATACAATAAACCAAAGTTTTTCTACTTGCATCATCAATAAATGTAACATAATAACAAGATCCACCAAGAGATGATACCTGAGCTAGTCCCCATACATATGTATGCACAATATCTAACCTTTCACTCTTCATTTCTTCTACAACTCTAAGAAATGTGTCTCTCTTATGTTTTCCATAAACACAATGCTCATAGAAATCCAAATCAATTTGTTAAGATATGGAAAAATTTCCTTTTGTGAAGTATTTGCATCCCCTTCTCACTCATGTGTCCAATTCTATGATGCCAAAATGTTGTATACACTCCTGTACACGCTAAAGAGATAAAATAATCAATATTACCAGTACATAAATACAATGTACCTACCTTCTCTCCTTTTGTTATCACCAGTGATCCTTTGGTGATCTTCCACACCTTATATTTAAATGTGGATGTATAACCTTCACTTTCCAACTTCCTTGTTGAAATCATATTTTTCCTTAGATATGGAACATGTATTAGCTCTTTCATCAACCATTGGTTTCCATTCTTTTTCTTTATTTGTAACTTACCCATTCCAACAATTTTGCATGGTGCATCATCACCCAAATGAGCATGTCCAAAATCACCTTGAACACAATCTATAAAATGTTTCTTATGGGATGTGGCATGAAATGAATCCCCTGAATCTACTACCCAAGAATCAGAAACATTATCTACATAAAGAATCAAAGAATCTTGTAACACATCATCTCTTACATTTTCTTCCTGATTTTTCTCTTACAGTCCATTTCTTTATTTATTTGGAGCTCTGTAGTCTTTCTTCAAATGTCCTCTCTTCCCACAATTACAACACTCTATCTTTCCTAGTCTAGATTTGGATATGTCCTTCCTATAATTCTCGTGATTCCTTGAGCCCTTTCCTCTATCCTTTTGTCTTCTCTTGTTCTCCATGTTTAATGCATTACTTGATGTATAACCTATGCTTTTTCGTCGCATTTCCTCGCTAAGGTTAACACCAACAACATCATCAAATTTTAGATTGTTTGAATGAGAGACAAATTTACTTACAGTCATGACCAAGCCATTCTATATTTCTTGCAATGAGCACATGATTAGAAGAGCCCTAACCTCATCATCAAATTCCAGTTTTACAGAACTTAGATGATTAGTAATCGTATTATATTCATTTAAATGATCTGCAACAGACCCACCTTCTGACATATTCATATTAAATAATCGATTCATTAGAAATATCGTATTGGACGTCAAGGATTTTTCATATAGTTTATCAAATGTTTCCATCATCTCCTTCGTTGTATTTTCTTTTGAAATATTGTATGCCACCGATGCTTCCAAGATTAGTTGTATCGTTCCTAGCGCATTTTTTTCTAGAAGATCCTATTCTTCGTCCTTCATGGCCATCGACTTATTTGTTATTCTTCCCAATGGTAGGAATAGATCCTTCTGATATAAATAATCTTCCATCTGCATCTTTCATAACTGGTAGTTTTTTCCATCAAATTTTTCGACCCTAAACTTTCCATCTTTCACTATTTCTCCCACTAAAACCGAGAACTCTCTTTTCCTGCGAGTTACCTTTCGATTTGATACTAGTTGTTAGAAAAACAAAATCAGGAAGCAATAAAATAAAATAAATGCAGAAATAAAACATAGAAGATACAAAATACAATAGAGACACAGATATACGTGGTTTATCAGAACTTTAGAAAAGAAAAATATTGCCTGGATTTCTTTAAAATTTTATTTCAATGATTGAAAATCATTACAAGAAGTGTTCCAAGATCACTAACTTTTTGATGACTTAGAAGGTTAGGAAGGTCGGTATTGTTAAAAATATTTTGAAATTGGGATCTAATTTGGGTATATACAGGGCATTCTAGGAAAAAGTGATTTTCATGTTCAACCCTCTTGGTGTCACAAAGGTGATAGACTCTTTCTTGCCATGGTGTTTTGGGGATTTTCCAACGCCCAGGTTCACTATGCATCTCATGTGAATTAGTTCTTATTTTAGCAATATTGATTCTCTTATTTACACTAGCCAAAACAAAGAGATAATTTTCATCTTCAAGGTTAGGGTTAACCAACTCCTTATAATATCTTAATTTTCCTTTATCCTCTAAATCTTTATCACACCATAGATTCTCCTTAATTTTAGCTTGTACAATATTTTTAATATCATAGATATTTTGCAAAATAACTTCTTCTTTTATTCCCTAATGATTTAGCCAAGACTTGACATCATTATGCCATCTCCGCTTGAGACGTTGGAGATTTGTTCTAGATTATGGAGAAATTTTGGGAAGCCTCTTGTTATCCATGTTGTTTATCTTTTTCTTGTACATTAATTACCTAATCATATTTGTTATCTCAATGGGGCAAAGGATCGCTTCTATGAGGAGGATAGGATAGGGTGTATTCCCCTTGATTTTGAGATTATAAGTTACAAAATTATTTTGGATCTACTCTATCTTTCTCTAGGATTCTTGAGAGATACTGCATCCCCAAACTACACACCATACAAGATAAGAAGAGTGGAAAAAATATCAAAGAGGATCTTTTTCTTATCCCATAGCCAAAGGTCTGTTAATTTAGAATTATTTTCAAGGCCATAATAAGAATTCCACCCTCCATTTATCCTTTTCTCTGTTGGTTTTTCTTCATATGAGATATGATTGATATATTATTACAATGGTGAGTGTTCCATATATAGGGAGCATATGGTGGCCATCCATGAAAGGATGCGTCGATTGAATAATCAATAAATATTTATTATTATCGTTTACTTATTATATATGATATTTAATGATTAATAATTATATTATTAATTACTATTCTAAGAGATTATCTTCCCGATGTTGTCCAAACATCAACACTCCCTCTCAATGAGGGATAAATTCTGCATCATGCCAAGATTGTCTTTGAAGTATACAAACTTCACCCTAGACTCATGACACTTGTCTATCAATCTTGGGATACATCTCTCTCCCACCTGAAACGAGGTGAAACTCATTCTACGACTCTCCATTTGAGCCAATTAACTCTCTCTAAGATTAGGATCACTTTGGGTCTACATGTAATAGAATATAGCATATTGAGTCTTTATTATTCCCTGTCAAATCACCATGACTAGGACAAAGACCACACCAAGTTCTTTCATCACAAGTACACACCTGTGAGTGAATTCCATCTTGATGCTAATTGACACATGGAAATTTCTTCAAGCACCTCGAGTCCATATTATTCCTTGTCATGATCAAGGAAGAAATACTTTTGGGCCCATTTACCATAAGTGAACCTTTATGATAAATGTATCCTATCTCCCTTGGTCTGCATCCTAATGTAGGAGAAGTTCTCCCCGACATTGAAACATCAACACTCCCTCTTAGCTAGGGAGGTATCTTTCCATAGTAGTACACAACTATTGTACATAGACATGCAGTCTCCACCAGTGGTACACAACCACCATAGTAGAAAAAGGTTTTTCACACATGCTACTCCCATGTGGAATTCTAGAGGCTACACCCTCTAGAAACACTAGGGTCAACTCCCATAGTGTGTGATGTCAAGGGTCAACCACCTTGACATGTCCTCATGTGCTCTCCACATGGGACGTTGGGATATAAGACTAAACACACTTATCCCTTCTCAGATAAGTGTCCCATGTATCCCTTCTCAGATAAGTGTCATCACAGATCAACTCAACCCAGTCACATAGGAGTATGATCTAGAGAATTTCACAGGAAGCTACAAACATCAACACTCCCTCTCAGGGAGGGAGGCATTCTCTACCATTCCAAGTCTATCATGAAATTAATTTAACTTCATCCTGGTTTGGTAAGAATATCAACAACCTTCTCATCTATAGGAAGGTACAACACCAATAATTATTTCCTCTGCACTATGTCTCGGATGTAATGGTACTTGATCTCAATGTGGTTCAACTTGTCATGAAACACTGGATTATCTGTTATCTTCACACAACTTTGGTTACCATAATGAATAATGGTGGAATGCAACACATGTTCAAATAAATTTGCAAGGAGATTGTGAAGCCACACTGCTTTACGGGCTGACATACTTAATTCAATGTACTCTTCTTTGGCTGTGCTCAAAGCCACAAAAGTATGTTTCATGCTACACTAGGAAATAATGGAAGCTCCCAAAGTGAAGGAACACCTAAAGGTGATCTTTCTGTCGACTGCGCTCCCTGCCCAATCAGAGTCAATATATTCCTGCCATATCATATAAATACTGTAATTATACCTCAGACCATGTTTAAATGTACCTCATAGGTATATCAACACATGCTTCGCATCAATCCAGTGTTCCTATCTCAACTGACTCATAAACTGGGTAATTTCACTCACTGCATAGAAAATATTTGGTCTGGTGTTAATCATATACATCAATGCTCCAATCAGTTGTTTATATAGGGTCGGATTAATTTCATCGGAATCGAAAGAAGACACACTTGTTTTCTTTAGGTTCCTCATAGTTGGTGTAGCCATGGGATTCCAGTTCAACATCCCAAACTTCTTCAATATCTAAACTATGTATTTCCCTTGACTTGGGAACATCTCATTAGTTCTCTACCACACCTCTAGTCCCAATAAGTAGTGCATCATACCAAGGTCCTTCATATCAAACTTAGAGGCCAACGCATACTTGTATTCAAAAATAAGGTTCTTTGTATCGATGAGGAATAAATCATCAATGAAGAGGACCAAAATCATGGACTCACCATTAATAGTATTGTAGTACAGGCTGGGATCGACAACACTTTTTTTGAAACCCAAAAATCATCAGGTGTCCATCAATCCTCGCATACCAAGATCAATGTGGTTTCTTGATTCCATATAATGACTTCTTGCAC
Organism: Picea sitchensis; assembly: GCA_010110895.2. Classification (NCBI taxonomy): domain Eukaryota; kingdom Viridiplantae; phylum Streptophyta; class Pinopsida; order Pinales; family Pinaceae; genus Picea; species Picea sitchensis. The sequence goes on from SNQJ01S0093654.1 coordinate 17,704, forward strand.
CTGCACACATGAGGCTTCATCTCATGTATCACGAAACCATATGGCTACTTGATGTATACTTCTTCTTCAATATCTCCATTGAGAAAGGTTGTCTTTACATCCACACTAGTACATTTGGGTTGAATTATGATGGCACGTTTGATGCAATTTCCACTTTTGTTTGTTGGGACAACAACAAATAGCAGACCCCCTCAAATGTTGTTTCACACGATGTCTCTTTTCCAATGACATAGATATCATCTCTATTGAGACGTTTCATGCAAACACGTGTCATCTCAGATTTGACTATCCAAACCCCATATAGTTGTCGCTACAACAACGTCAAAGACATCGGAATTCCGACATCTAATTCCATCAGTCTCCACTTCATGGACATCATCGGAGCGACATTACCATACATCACAATTCTTACTTATAGTAACATCGCTCAATCGAAAACATGTTATATATCTCTGATGTATGTTCCATGGGAGCAATGTTACCATACGTCGCAATTCCAACTTATAGTAACATCGCTCAACTGACGACAAGATATATATCATCGGCGTTGGTGCCATGGGAGCGGCGTTACCATGCGTCTCTATTACTACTTATAGTAATGTCGCTCAACCAACGACATGCTATATATCTCTGACGTATGTTCCATATGAGTGACATTACTAGACGTCGCAATTCCACCGTCATGAAGGTATTTGAAATTTTTTATCAATTTATTTTTATTTTTTTGATATTTTTAAATTTACTAGAAAATTTTAAAATGAAGTAATTCCCTTGTATCATCCTAATAAGGGTATATAGTGAATAACCTGTTTAGTAACACTAATACAAATAGATGTAATCATTGAATATGGAATAATACATATGCAAATCCCATACATGTGTTATGTTACCCTTGTTATATCGGCTCAATGAACAGGATAATACGTATACCATTATCTCTACTAGTTACCTATGATAAGGTAATGAAACCCACATATATACTTTTCTCCTATCTGATTACTCGATATAAGCTCATAAGTTTCCATGGTCTTACTTCACATATTCCATATCATAACAATGTGATAAGATTATATGTGGTGTCGAGATTAACCCTATGTGTTTATCCGTAATCAATTACACACGTTAATAGTAATGCTTATAATGTACTTAAGCTGGGAATCATAGTAATCAATGTGAGCATGTGATATGTACTGGTATACACAACCTATACGTTTAATATGATAGTAATAATTTCTTATTACTATAGATTAGTTATGGTTATTACTATGGATATTACACTTTTCCTTGTATTATAGTTGTACCGATATTAGGTAATTATAGTAAAAGTCGTGTAATACAATCTAACCTATATGAATAATTACACATAATACCTAAGGTTCGACATATCACTTACATCTTACATTGGCTCCATATCAATTATATATGACATGCTTATTTCACATATTGTATTCCCTTTATATATACATTTAATGATCTATCCCTATTCAAGAAGATGGAACTCATACTGTTGTTATCATACCATATTCATATCTATCAACTTATGGTAATAGAAGTGATTCCTGGGATTTACTTGTGTTTCTACATATGAGATACAAGGAGCTTTGTACACATATGATGTAATCTTATTTCCATTCACCTATATGTGGTAATGTGAATGCCCTTTTATTCCATATTCATTGCACTCATCGGGTACATACATCACACAATAGGAGTAAATAAGGCTATACAGGTATTACTAGTCCATGCATAAGTAATGGTTACCTTATTACCATAATCTCTTACATGTTATAGTTATAAGGGTAATGATACTATCATAGATAAAGAATGGGCTTGTATTACTCACCATATAAACAAGTTCATCATAACCAATGGAAATCATAGATATAAGTATATACCAATAGAAGCATGGTTAAACAAATCATATCAGTACTTATTAGTCATGTTAAAGATTTATTCGAATAACAGTACTTGTATGAATTAGACATGTCATGTTAGTCTGAATTGAACACACAATATCCATAATCAACGTGATTAGATTCAATATGGATTAGCTTATAGTTAATATTTGATGTCATTACCTCAATATGATTAGTATAATACAAGTAATAAGCTAGTTAGTCTTAATCTTCATACTGTATCTTCCTAATAATGATACCACTCTAATCATATGAAATCTTCATAGTGATTTCGATAAGCTGTAGATACGAGTTATGCCTTGAGTGCCATATCATGTAGTCTCCATAACAAGAGCTTAGTATGATTCTAGGCATTGTGTTGTTTAGTGATGTTTGGTATAGGATAAGAATAGAAAGACGAATGGTCACAAGAAGGTGTGAGGAGGCTTCCTAGAGTAGTGTTCCCTTGGTCAAAGTCATAGGAAAATGGTTAGAATTAGGGAAAAATAGAAACAAATAATGCCTTTTTATTTTTTTGTTCACAAGATTGGCATATATGAGAAAATAAATAAACTATAACATGCCCAACCATCCATAGGCCAACGTATGCTACCTACAATCCCTCCCTTGGAATTCGTTCTCTTACAAATACCTTTTCATTGTTTAAGGATGCCTAAAAGAGAAAGAATTTAACGACATGCACAAAAGTAATCAGCAAGAATGCATGGTCTAAAGATTCAATTGAATGATAATTAAATATACAGTGGAGATAAAATTAAAATACATGTAAATGATACCATAACAGAGAGAACTTATCTTTATATAAGGTGACACCAAATGTCTATAGACCAAGGACGTTCCACCCAACCGTAGACACCACTGCTCCAAATCTCAACAACAATGTCACCCCCGAGCTAGGGATATGAGTCCACAAGGATGGTTCCAGAGTGTACTTGGGTTCCCAAAATAGTCATCTCTCAAGATCTCATAGGTTTCCCAACACCCACAACAATCCAAGTAACCATCTCTCTTCTCCCCAACCTATGCCACCTGAAGATAATGGACCTCCACCCTTCTCAGCCACGTAGTCCCTCGGGTAGTCCTTCTCGTTATTACCAAGTCCTCCAGCACAGCTGGTCCAAAATATCAATGATGGAACTCTCAGGACTTGCAGTTGTGATAAAAACAAGGCACAAGCCAACACATCTCAGTCATGCAGGCCCCAAGTCATGGATGGATTTCAACAACAACCATTACATCCAACTATCTCATGGATAATTCTCCAGCAGTTCAGTTCCTTTTCTCTTTGCCAATCCAAGATGCAAGTGAGGAGGGATCAATGTATGGGAAAAGGGGTGTATGGGAATGAATTTATGGGAGTGCGTGAGGGACAGAACAGGATAACGCAGAGGTGACAGAGTGGCGAGCCAACGACCAAACCCACAATTGGACAAGGGATGGGTTTAAGTATTTTTGTGGGGAAATCAAGAACCTCCTGTCCTTCCTCGAGAAGCTCACGTAATCGATCCCCTTCAATTAGGAAGAAAGGTAATTAACATAGGAATAAACATTTATCCCCTCAAACCCCCTCTCTTGTGGAATCATAGCCCCTATAACTCTAGTCCTTGTCTGTCTAACAACCAATGATGTGTTTATTATTATTAATGATCAAAACATTACATTTCTTGGGAATACTAGCCCTTTAAATAATTGTTTGGGCACTCAGGCCTCTCAGCATTTTAACAATACATTATTTAAAATGGGGGTTCAAAATCTAGGGTGTTACATCCCCTCCCCCTTATTTTGGCACTGTCCTTAGTGCATATACAAAATAGAGATCAAAATCTCAAATTTATTAAAAAAGATACGAGTACTCTGCCCGCATGGCATATTCATGTTCCCAGGTATCATCTTTAGGACCATAGTAGGTCCACTAAACTTTTACCATCTCTATGACTCGATTTCAGAGCATTTTTACTTTTCTGTCCAATACCCGTACTAGTTGAACCTGAAAATCTCCCTCCATCTCTACTTGAATAAGATGCCAATCAATAACATGGTTAGGATCATGCACATATTTCTTTGCTAAAGAGACATGAAATAGATTATGCACTTTCATGGAAGCAGTCAATGCAAGCATGCATGCAACTAGCCCTATTATGTGAAATACTTCAAATGGACCACAGAATATGGCTGACATCTTTGTACAACTACCCAATTTCAAAGAGATTTTCTTGGGCTTCACTTTCAAAAGTATATGCTCCACTACTTTAAATTCTCTAGTTGTCTTGTTCTTGTCTGCATAATGTTTCTGTCTATCCTGAGATTCCTTTAAATTCTTCTTGATCTTGACCACCTGGTCTTCCATGTTCTTGAGAAACTCTGGCCCAAGTACCAGTCTATATACTGTGTTGTCCCACCTTACTAGAGTATTTCATTTCCTACCATACAAGGATTCAAATGGGCTCATTCTCAATGAAGCTTGATACCTATTATTTTATGCAAACCCCACTTATATGGCTTATCCATCACATACATTCTCAGCATGTCTTCAATTATTCAATTGACTTTCTCTGTTTTCCCCTCTGTCTGGGGATGATATGTCGTGCTAAATTTTAGATTCATGCCAAATCATTTAAACAATACCTTCCAGAAATTGGAGGTAAACTTTGTATCTCTGTTTGAGAAAATTGTCCTAGGTATCCCATGCAACCTAGCAATTTCCTTCATGAAAATTTCTGCAATATTATTAGTTGTATGCATCGTCTTCACAGGAACAAAATAAGAAACCTTTCTTAATTTTTAAACCACCATCATGATTGAATCATGTTGCTTATTCATTCTGGGTAATCCTATGATGAAATCCATGGTGATGACTTCCCATTTCTTCTCTATAATTGCCAATAACTGCAGCAAACATGCTGGGTGCCTATGCCCAACCTTCACCTTATGACATTCCATACATCGATTTATGTAATCAACAACATCCTTCTTCATTCCCGGCCAAAAGAACTGGCTTCTTACTGTTGTAATTGTTTTCCGGTAACCTGGATGTCCAACATAAGGAACATCATGCATTTCCTTTAGTACCACATTCTGCAGTTCTCCAGAACTAGGAACATAGATTATGTTTTTATGCATGAGTAATTTGTCTTCCTTTATCTCATACCCCTTTATTTTCTTCTATACATATCCTTCCTATAAGTTTTCCTTTACTTGTAGGTAATGTTGATCTGTAACAAGACCATATAAAATCATGCTCTTTAGGTCTAACTGATGCATAATGACATCAGTAGCATGCATGAGATGCACTCTCCTACTAAGCACATCGAAAACTTTATTCTCCTTCCCCTTTATATGCTTGATATCGAAGTCATACTCACTTAAAAATTCCAGCCATCTTGTTTGCCTGACATTCAAGGTTGGTTGTTCAAAACGATACTTCAGGCCAATCTGGTCTGTCCTTAATTCAAATTTCTTCCCCATGAGATAATTCCTCCACATCCTCAAGACGTGAAAGATGGCATCAAGTTCCAAGTCATGCGTGGCATAGTTCCTCTCATGTTCCTTAATATTTCTGAACTCATATCCAATGACATGTTCATTTTGAGTGAGGACTCCCCCAAGTCCTTCCTTACATGCATATGTACATACCACAAAACTTTCATTTAGGTCAGCAATCTTTAACATAGGTGTACTAGTAATTAATTCCTTCAACAAATTAAAATTTTTTTCACACTTGAGTGTCCATTCAAATTTAGTTCCCTTCTTTTGCAAAGAAGTGATAGGACGAGAAATCTTAGAGAATCCTACTATGAAACTTCTGTAGTATCCATATAATACCATAAAATATCTGATGTCTAACACATGTATGGGTGTTGGCCATCCTCTAATGGCTTCAATCTTCTCTGGATCTACTACTATGCCCTGCTCCAAAATAATGCGTCCCAAGAAATGGATCTTCTTTTGATAAAAATAACACTTACTCAAATTGGCATACAGCTGGTGTTTTCTCAGTACTTGCAATACCAGTCTTAAGTGATGTTCATGCTCCTCTTCAGACTTAGAATAGATAACTATGTCATCCAAGAATACTATGACCAACTTGTCCAAATAATTTTTGAATATGTCATTCATTAAGCACATGAAGACATCTGGTGCATTGGTCAGTCTAGATGGCACCACTACAAATTCATAATGCCCATACCTGGTCCTAAAGGTTGTATTATGAATGTCTTCTTCCTTGATTCTTACCTGATGGTATCCTTCCCTCCGGTAAATTTTTGAAAACATCTTTGCTCCTCTTAGCTGATCAAAGAGGTCGTCAATTCGGGGTAGGGGATACTTGTTCTTTATAGTGTACTTGTTAAGCTGTCGGAAGTCAATACACAACCTCAAGGTTCCATCCTTCTTTTTGACAAAATGTACTAGTGATCCCCAAGGTGAAACACTTGGACATATGTACCCTTTCTTCAACAATTCCTCCAACTACGTTTGTAATTATTTTAACTCTGGTGTGCTCATTATGTAAGGTTTTTTTGACACCAAGGTTGCTCCTAGCACTAAGTCAATTGAGAAATATATCTCTCTTCTTGGTGGAAATCTGGGTATTTCTTGGAATACATCTTCAAATTCCTATAGCACCGAGAAATATTCGAGGCTTGGCCCCTTTGTATTATCTGGCTCTTCCACATGAGCTGCATACAATTGACATCCTTTCCTAAAACATATTTTTAGTTGTAGGGCTGAAATATCCCTTATAGATATGGGTCTTGGAACTCCTTTCATAATGATCTTCTTTCCATTTCCATCAAGACATGTGAATGTCTTTTTATGACAATCTAGGACAACAATATGGTTATCCAACCAATCCATCTGAATCAAAACATCATAAGACCCCAATGGTATGATATTTAGATCTGTACTAGTATCCACACCATTAAGACTTATGGAACAACTTATGACCATATCATGGATTCTCCTTTTGGTTCTAGTGGCTAACTGAACCAAACTTTCTTTTCCAAGTTTAATTTTCTCCAAATGTAATATATCCACTATATTAGATTCTATGTAGTAATGACTTGCTCCTGAATCAATCAAAATAGCAACAGGTTGATTTATGATCTTACCTTCCACCTCGATCATATTGGACTGGTACTTTGCTTGTCGATCATTTAAAGTTTCATAGATTCTTCCCATATCTTCGACTTTTGTAGCCTCTTGGATGTTTTTCACAGTATTCACTCTATCTTTTCTGTGTGGGTAATCCTTGTATAGGTGATCTTCCTTGCATCCCCAACATTGGATTGGTGGTATTCCCCTTTTTCCCAAGGAATCTTCCTTCTTGGAATCTCCCTTAGCATACTGATCTTGATGATTTCTATTAGGCTCATTCCTTTTGAAGGGAGGTTTGAATCCTTTTCTCCTCTAATCGGACTTCACATTTTCTTTTCCTTCCAATATTTCTACAGGGATTATCTTCCTTGGCCTTTCTCATACAAGTATTTATCCTTCCTGATGGCTTCAGTCAAGGTCCTGGGTTCATCGTACTTGATCTTTTCCTTATAAAAGGCTAGAAATCCACATAGAAATATTTGTATTTTCACTTTCTCATCGCCAATGAACTTAAAATACTTTAACAATCCCAAGAACTTCTTATCGTATTCTTCCATACTCATGCTTCCCAACCTAATTTCAAAGAACTCCTGCATTTTCTTGTCATAAATGCTCTGAGAGGTAATCCTTCTAGAAGTACTTCTTGAACTGCTTCCAAGTGATCCTACTTCATTAACATGTTCCACTTTCTTCAGTTGGTCCCACCACATCGAAGCCTTCCCATGTAAATGGTAGGTGGAAGTCATGGCTTCCAGGTTTGATGAATATTTATGCAATTGAAAATATCTCCGGAGCCCAAGAAACCATGCTTCGACATCATCTTCCCTTTCTCTTTCACCATTGAAGGAAGGTGTCTTGAGCTTCCTCAGCTCTCCTTGCAAATTATCTACCTCTTGTTTCCTTCTTTGTTGTCTGACAGGGGACACCTCTGGACTGCTTACGGGATCATCTTATGCATCAAAATTTATTTCTAAATAAGGAGGTGAGTGGTGTCCATGAGCTCTGTTGACACTTCTGGAATAACCAACTCTTCAACGAACATCTCTTCTTTCATGAAAATTGCCTCCTTACTCTTGTCTTGAGTTTGATACCTTCTTCATTTGTCTCTACAACTGATTTAAGATCTGCAATACTCAAGAATTTATCTGAATTTTCTCTCTCATCAGTCTCTCGTTATCTGCTTTATAGCTCTACACTTCCATCTTCAGGCTTCTTACCATTTCTATTAATGTTTTCTTCTCTCCTTTTACCTTGCGTCTATTGGACTCTGTATCTGCATTACCAACTCTGGTATTTTTTCCTTCGGCCTCCTTATCATGACTGGAGGCTCCCTCACCTTATTTCATTTCCTCAATATGCATCCTGAGCTAACGTGCTTAAGCCCCTTAATTATGAAAAATGTGCAAGCGACCATTTTGTTAGAATTTCACATATGATAAACAAAATTGCCAAACCATGCTACATGTTGGCACAGGGGCATACCTAGGGTTCAATGCTACAACAAAACACCAAACAAACCCTAACTACTGACCCTTTCGGCAACACCTGCGAAGCAGATGAAGTCTCACCCAAGGTAGAGGCAGGGGTGGTTGCAGGACTCTGATGTCTGCAACCTTAGCTGGGACACAGATATGTGATTGCAACACTTTAATAGATCACTTGGTAGTTATAGTTCATCAACATTCACCTTTAGCTTACAACGTAGATAAACCCTAATAATAGAACGGTGCAGTATTCACACAGATCCAATATAACCAAGCACTAAGAACATCAACATAGGTCAGATCTAGCATTCATTCACATTATTCAGCACTAATTTATCATATCAGATTCATCTAACATACATCAACGCACTAAGAATTTAATCACATAAACAAGAGAACACCCAAAACACACAAAGAAACCACAACACATGATATATGTGGTTCACCTCCTCCCTAGGGATACATCCACCAATTATTCTTCTCTTTATTGTCTTCTGCACAGAGCCTTGATATCTTACTCTACAGAGGAAAGGAGATCTGTGCACTTCTCTAGATCCTCCTTCCCTGAGTTATAGCACAAGGATTTCCATAGTCTCATACGATCATTTGCACTTAGCTCTGCAAGTCTTACACAGTATTCACAAAGAAATTACAATTACCATTTTCACTTAGCACCTAGCATCACCTAGATGTCTCCCTTCTTACATCACCTAGACATCTATTTATATATTACAAAATAGGGCCTAAACATGGGTAAACCCATGGGCTGACATCCCCATACCTGTTACATAATCCCAAAACCCAAAAACTCCTAAAAAGTGGTCGTGATCCCATGATCTCCACTTCAACTTGCACTCCACATTCAACAGCTCGTCAAAGTCCCAAAATTAGGTCAAACATGACCAAGGATCCTCAAAACTTGGTCAAGGGCCAACATGCCCCCAACACTCACCTGTGACTCGTCCCAAGTCACTCTAGTCTAGGTAGCTCTGCTTCGAAAGCCTCAATCTTGGCTCGAGTTGCTTCGACCTATTGTTGTGCCATGGCCTCTTGTTCAGCGAACTCTTGGATTACTGCTTCGTTGACAGGTCCCTCTAAGCATTCTTCAGCCGCAGTGATGACTTGCTCCAGTTTTTCTCCGTGACCTTCAATCTCTGCGAATAGTTGGAAAGCCTCATCTTGTATTGGTTGGAGCCTCTGATTCACTTCCATGAATTTTCTATGAATGGTGTCAACCTGCTGTTGAGTAGTGCATTGTTCTTGGGATCACTTCATCCTCTCAATGGCTAACAAGGGATTCAACTATGACTGTACTATTTTTGTTTGTTTCTTTTACTCTTGGAGTTGTGACTCCAGTTCCTTTAATTCAAAATCCTCAGTGAGTCACTAATAAGTCTGATCACTACAATCACTTAGTTGTTTACATTCCATGGCAAGGGCCTTAATTATTTCAATTGCTCTTTGAGCAGTTGCTTCTCTTTGATCTCATACATCCTACGGGTTGTTGGGCACTATTCGTAGCTCTAAGTCTTCTATTATTTTTTGTAGCTACTCGATAGATTTTGCGAGATACGCTACTTGATGCTCCATTCATTCTTATGCATTTGGCTCTAAGCCCTCCACAAAGCGAAGTGCTCTGTCGACTACTTCTTTGAATCCTAGCTGTTTTGTGAACAATTGTTCTTTTTCTTGCTTGGCCTGCACCCTCTCTTCTTCAAGATTGGCTTGAAGGTCCTCCTTCTCCTTTTTTGCAACCCGATGTTGATCTACCATTTCTTCCTAGGCTTGTTTCAAAGCTATTGTGGCCTGGTATTTCTCAACTTGTGCTCGATGAAGGTGAGCTTCGGTCACATTAGCAAGTCTGTGAAGTTGGGAAAGCTAATCTCCCAACTCTAGTTCTTCTGATGGAAGGGTCACAGTGGATACCACGCAGCTGGATTGAAGGGCATGTTGTACCCCTCTGATTTCAACCTCAATTCTATCATACATCTCCTCCTTCTTGGATTCATGTTTCTGGAAGATGTCTTGTGAGGCATATGCTACAGCTGTGATGATGAAGTCGAAGTCATCTACTATGAGCACAATCTTCATCTTAGTTAAGGTGACTCTGGATTTCTTTCAGGAAGTGGGTTTTGTGGGGGAAACCTTCCTTTTCTTCAAGGGATCAACCTCATCAACAGGATCCTTAGGTGGTGTTACTTTTCCTTGCTTATGCTAATCTTATTTTCCACTTGTGTCTTCTACTTCATCATCACCCCCTCAGCCAGGTGATACTGAAGTAGTTTCTTCCGATGCACTGTTCAAGTCTTGGACTTCTTCAGTCTTCTTTCTTATGTTGGTTCCAGGTGTTGTGTGTTCTTTGTGAGTGGCCTCTGAGCTATCAAGTTTGGGATCAGACATCTCTGCAGGGTGAGCAGGGATGAGGAGCTTTGCAGACCAGTCCTTGGTTATCTCTTTGAGGCCCTCCTCTGTGAGCTTATAGTATGATTGAAGCTCCTCTTTATGTTCGTCTGTACGTGCAGTGATATAGATGAAGTGTTGATTTGCGTGAAACTTCATGAGAGGTCTGAAACAGTACAGGGTGTTTGGTGTCATGTGAGGGATATCTTCAATGGCCTTCTTCAATAGGAGATAGTACATGTGGAAGACTACATTCAACTTCCATTGTTTTCCCATATCGCTCGAGTACCAGAGTGTGGTGAACTTTGCAGTGAGCATCTCAAATGGCTCGATGCCTGGGAAGGTTACACCTTCCGGCATATCCCAAGAGGTAAATGCGATGAGGATAAGGAGCCAGCTAAAGTGGAACTCATAGCCCTAACCTTGAGCTTTGCGGTAGTCTAATTTTAGCTGGTTGACCAAGTGATTCACCTAGTTCATCTGGATTCCTTCTACACATTTCCCGGCGAGGCCAACAACGAATCATGTGACCTATGTAGGTCTGTTCTTTCTTACGAGATTTTCTACGATCAACTGGCAGGCCAAGCAAACTGCGCCATCTTGGATGTAAGATACCTTGTAGCCTCACGTACCCTTTCCTACATCGCTATATGTGTCTTTCATATTCTATGCCAATGTGTAATCTGTAGCCTTTCCTGGGTAGAATTCCTGCGGGTCGGGTGTGCATGCTTGATCCAGTGATCATATGGATCAGCGTCGGATCGACTGTGATGAGTCGGTCTAGCCATAGGTAGCATCCATGGTAACATGAGAGAAAGATATTAACACATGGGTTAACCTCCTGGTGCCTTCCAACATGCGGAATCTTCATTACATTCAAGAGGGTGGATTGTGCAAGGTTCATAGTCCACGACTAGGGTATTATTTTTAAGTTCTTCCCCTTCATCTTGGTCAAGTATTTGTAAGGAGAGAGCATACTATGGTTCTTGTGGTCTCCTAGGTTGAAGCTGTTGAATTTCAACGTCGTGATCTTATCCTGCTGTGTTATAACTGCACATATCCCCTTCGAGAGGTACGCAATAATCATGGTGTAATAAAAGTCCCTTGGGACACTTTCATGACTCACCATGCCGGCTAGAGGTGGGATGTAGTTTGGTAAGATGATCAGGATTAACTTCATGTTAGATAGGTCATCTCTATTCTTGGTTCTCTTCTCTTCTACCGGTCGGGATGGTGTGGATCCGTGAGAAGTTGATGGAGAGGCTTGTAGTCCTCTCATCGATGATGCTTGAATACCTGTAGACATTACTTTCTCGGTCGTCATATCGATGAGAACTTGTTTGACAACTTTCTTTGCGACACTGATCTTGTTTGACATACATGCTTAGATCAGAGAACTGGGGTGGATGAATGGGTGTGCAATGAAATGGAATATGTGTCGATGTCAATAAACACAGTGTGGTAGTAACGAGTTGGCTTGGATATAATTCGCAAAAGTGTTCTTGGTGCAATAGTCAACGGACTAAGTAGACATGATGTAACTGATCTCTCCAACAGATGAGAGGTCTTCATCAATGTGGTTCTATCCATTGTGGCATGGTCTCAATGGTTTGATGGAAAGTCTTCAGGCCATTATTGTTGTTCTAACCATTCAGGTCATTGGGCTAATAGTTATAATTCTTCCAACGACTATATTGCTTCGCCATGGCGAAGTGCCATGTTGCGCTGTTATGATATCCCAAAGAAGTTCCAATCTTGCAAACCTTCCCTCTGTTGGAAATATGGCTATAGCAGAGATGATGCAGACGGTCACGGTTGTCATTGATGGCAATCGGTTGGTTATGGAGAACGCACAAGAGATGCTGGAATTGATGTTGTCATTGATGGCAATCGGTTGGTTATGGAACACAGAAGATGAATCGCAGATGCTGAAACACAAATGTTGGAACACAGATGCTGAAACACAAATGTTGGAACACAGATGTTGAAACACAAATGATGAAACACAGATGCAGAAACACAATGTTGAAACAGAGCTGGAACACAGAAGCTGAATCGCAGAAGCTGAAACACAAATGCTGGAACACAAGTGATGGAACACAAGTGTTGGAACACAAATGCTGGAACATAGAAGCTGGAACGCAGATGCTGAAACACAGATGTGAAACACAATACTGAAACAGAGCTGGAACACAGAAGTTGAATCGCAGATGCTGAAACACAAATGTTGGAACACAAGTTATGGAACACAAGTGCTGGAACACAAATGCTGGAACATAGAAGCTGGAACACAGATGTTGGAACACAGATGCTGAAACACAGATGCAGAAACACAATGCTGAAACAGAGCTAGAACTTATGCTGAAACACAGTGCTGTAACAACTGAAACACAGTAATGTTACATATGCTGAAACACAGTGCTGGGCTGAAACACAGTGTTGCATGATGTGGCATGCGTAGAGGAGGCATGCAAAGAGCCAGTTCAGAAAATTAGGGAGAACGCTGGCATGCGA
>SNQJ01S0093654.1:33276-58055 GCA_010110895.2 Picea sitchensis
CCAAAATATGGTGCACTTTTGACAACATTATGAAGCATAAAAAATATGTTTTTTTTTGTTCTACATATATAATTATATGGTCTATTGCCCCTCATTTTCGTATAGGGTAACAACCCTAGTGAATTTATTCACTAGCCTTTGGATTTTTGATCAGTTGCAGACAATTGAGAAACCTACTTGGTTCCACATATCTTGTTGAGGTAGAGGATTTCATGGCATATTTGTTGATATATGATGCAATTCTTGATGTTTCATGGTGTCTTGTTGAGTTTGGGCATGGCATTAGTTTCACTCATATTTTTTGGCATCTTCACATTTCCCAATGTAAATCACATTTATCGAGTTAATTCATGATTCCCAAAGCATTGGTAATTTTTTTTTTGGTTATTCTTGATTAACCAAAGCTTCTCATTCCTTGCCACATTCCAAATTTATGAAATCTCACCTTATTAACTCATTTTGAGGCATATGTCACATCAATTGATGAGATGCCCACCTTGGAGTTTGCATGAAGGTTTCATTTGGCATGTGTGGGTTTGTTCAACCATCCATTGAATTGGAGAGGACATTGGCATTATTTAAGGAGGGTGATTACACCTTGTTGGCTTCAAATTTGACATATTAGAGCTGATTTAGAGGAGGTTGTCCATTGTTTAGGGTTACATTCATCACTTTTGAAGCCTCCTTCACATGGAAGAGCCATGTCTCCATTTGGAAGGAGTTTGTGAGTCTTTTTTTGAATGTTTGATGAGGATTGGCACACCTTCACACAATACTTATGGAGCATATTTACAAAAATACATGACACAAAATCCCAATAAAAAAAAACAATACATTTTATTTATTTATTTTACCCATGGGAATCAATAATTGGTAAGTTTGATCTGGACTAGGCCCAAGATCAAGCCTACTGGTTTCCACTATAACACAAGAGTATTTCCCTCTGGGGTATGTTTGTGACTCTTGAAGGTGCACATACATACATGGATGTACACATAAACACACTGACATAAACATGAAATAAAACATAATGTGGCTAAGTCAATACATTTTTAAAATTATTTATTTATCATCACACTAACCTTCATGTCTTTTGTTTCCATGTGACTCATCCATTGTATCCATGTAAGGCTTGTGACTTGTTATCCATGTGGATCCACAGGGATCATACGAAGTGGGTCGGTATATATAATTCTTCACACACCCATAATGTGGAGGCTTGAAGAAGGTACGGTATCTCCTAATGGAAAGACTAATGAACTAACAAATTTTTCCTAATATATTACACAAAAATCAAGAAGATAAAAATAATTATGAAATAATTGCTCTATGAACCAAACATCATTTTAAATTTTATTTGATAGATCTCATGAATCTAAATTGCTTGCATAGGGATCCCTATAATAATCCAAACTAGTCTTGCAAACTAATAACTCATGTATCCCAAAAATGATTTATGGTGGGCTGGGGATGTGTTACTAGCCCCCAAAAATGTTTTGAGGATGCCATAAAAGGTCGGTAGTTTCTTACCATTTCTAGTAACTGCTATAGTATTTTCCCAATGCTTTTCAAAACTTGTCCATCATTTCTTGCAAATGGTTTTTTCCCCTATTTTTAATTTAAAAACAAAAACAATAATCCTATCATATGACAATAAAAACCTCAACAGCAAAAAAATCTCACAAAAGAGTAGAAAACATTATTTTTCAAAAATAGAGCAGCAAACTGACAGGGAAAGAGCACGTAGCAATGTTTAATGGACAAAATTTACTTGATAATATTTTCCTGGGAACCCAAAAATTGTAGGTCAGGTTTTCTCTCATTTCCTATAATTTCCTAGTTAGTCTACATTTAATGTCTTGTTGTTAACATTAGCAGTCCAACCACATCTCCATTGCAAGAAAGGTTAGAGTATCTGAAATAACGTACCATTAGTTTCTTTGTCTCGGTNTAGTCTCGGATGGCCTTAGTCTCAGATGCCCTTAGTTTCAATCCCTCAGTATCGGACACCCTCGGTCTTAATTCCCTCAATATCAGATCTCGGTATCCACTCCTATGCGAGTTTTGGGTGATATTTGTGTCACAATTCCCTCAGTCTCAATTCCCTCTGTTTCAATGCCCTCAGTATGATCGGATCTCGGTCTCCACTCCTGCGCAGGGATATTGTTATGAGTTTGGCTTCTCTCTTGGTCATGAATGTATCCACTTATGCATGGGGTTTGGGTGCTCTTTGTGTCTCAATTCCCTTAGTCTCAATGCCCTCTATTTCAATGCCCTCTATCTCAATGCCCCCAGTCTGATCAGATCTCGGTCTCCACTCCTGCGTGGGGATATTGTTATGAGTTTAGCTGCTCTCTCGACGGTTGTTAATGGATTGGGCATGGGGATAGTGTTATCATTTTTTAATATTGGTGTTTTATTTTACTTTTTTGCNCCCCAAGCCTATAGAAATATGGAATGCCGCAACACCTAAGGGAATTCGACAATTCGAGGATTCCATTTGTGTATCTATGCCTTGGTGGCCTCCTAGGAAAAGGGTGGTTGCTTGCTTTCTTTTTTTGACTAATTAAATCATTTAGTGAGAAATATTGGTGGTTAGTACTCATGAATTTTGGTATTGCTAATGTTTTAACTACATTGAGTAAGAACAACACCTAGAAACCATAACACAATCCCTCTCTAGGGGGTCCTTAGAATCAGAGTTGGATTAGGACACCATTAGGATGTTTTTTGCAGTAAGGATAGGTAGAAAGGCCTTAACCATGGTTGATTAAGAAAAACAATTACCTTAGGATTATTTTGAATATTTTTAGGATTGAGAGCCTTGAATAAGTCCTCAAACCAACACATCACTCATTTGGAAGGATTCCTTGAAGGCCTCCAAGTAGGATACAAGTGCCATGAGTAGGTTTTGTTCCCTAGAAATGGGTCTTAACACCTAAAAATGTTTAAGGGGGGAGTAAAGGAATTAAGCCATAGTTGAAAGTTCTCAAGCTCATATTCCATGAAAAACACCTAGAAACCATGACATGAACTCTCACTTCAATGTCTTTGGACTAAGATTTGGAAATGAGTGTCATTTATATTTTTTGCATACTACATATGGGTCTCGGAGCCTTGACCATGGTTGTGGTAGGGAAACGAGCCTCAATCCCTTAACCATTGTCAAGAGAGGGAAACAACAACTCAAGCCCCAAACATATCATATCTAGCTCAAGCACCATGAACAAGTCCTTGGGTCACCACATAAGACCATGGATGGGTCACAAGACCTTAGTTATCATCAAATAATGAAAACACGTTCCTTATAACACTGTTAAAGATTTTGAAGCTCAAGAGCCTTGAACAAGTCCTCAAACAAACATAACATAACTTTGGAGTTTAAGAGGGATATAGGAATCATTATTAGGTTTTGTACATTGAAAATGGGTGTAGAGGCATAAACATGGAAAGTTGGAAACAATGGCTTAAATCCATAAATAAACCTTCTCAAGCTCAACCACCATCGAAAACACCTAAAAACCATGACACAGGTCCTCTCTAGGGCGTCTTTGGCATCCAAGTTGAATATGGGTGACATTATGAGGTCTTCTTTATCATGGATGGGTCTTAGCTGGTTCATGACCTATGTAACATATCATTCACCTTAAAGGACCCTTGTAAGTTATTTTTGGACTATTTGAGGGATACAAGTACAATAGAAATGGGTCTTGAGGACTTAACATGCAAGATGAGGGGAAAAGAAGGGTCTTAAGCCCTAACTCATGAACCTTCTTGATCTCAAATTCCATGGTTAGGCTAGGAGGAAATAAATTGGACCTTATTCCCTAAACATCACTTCTTAGGATCAATCACCATGAACAACACCTGCAAATTACCATAACACAATCCCTATCAACTAAGGGGTTTTTAGCATTAGAGTTGGAATATATGGAATCCATTAAGAGGTTTTGTGCACTGAGTTATATATATCATAGTATCTTGACCATCGTCGAGGAAGGAAAACAAATTGTGCCTCAATATATTGTTGAATATTCTTGAGCTCAAGATCCTTGATTAATGACTAGTGCTTGAGCCAACACATGAGTCCATTGTATGGGTTTTTTGCAATATTATGATTGTGTTATATGAGTTAAGAATTAACATTGATGCATGTTAAGTTATAGAGCATATTGGTTATGAATTATAAGGGTATAAAGGTTATACAAGTGATGGGTTATATTAGGGTTTATAGAGGTTAGGTGTGATTGAGTTATAATAGTTAGGTGTTAGGTGTCTTAAGATAATCCCTTAATTCATATACCAAAACTTGATTATATCCTAATAAATAATCAAACATAGACATCAATACTAAGCTCGTCACCTACAATGGCAAAAGGAGAAGTATTTTATAAAAATTCCTTTCAATGTTTTCCATTTCCTTGTCTCACCTTTTTCCTCATATAACTTATACCATTTATATGTTATATCTACTAATACTGTATTTGGGAACATATGTGGCCATAACATCTCATCACAATGTCCAATTAGATGAGTGTATTCTCTAATATTATTATAAAAAACAAGTGGCATTTCCCTTATTGATAATAAATATTTGACATTATCCTTGGGGATAGCCTCAATACTCCAACATACCCTCTCTCTAGAGTCATATATTTACATACACTATTCATAGATCTTAGTGTTCAAATTATAACCCATAGATATTAAGGATCCTTAATTCACCTTTCCTATGAAATTACGTTTAATATGCTCATCATTTTCATTTAGGGCCCGATACAGCTCCTTGATTCCATTTTATTCTTCCCACTATTTTGACCAAGGTTTACCTTCATCAAGGTATATAGGTATGATAATTCATCTTCCATTTCCTTTGAGATTTATCCTATCCTTCTCTATAGAGATTGTTTCTTTAATTTGTCTTCCTCAAGGTATTCCCACAATGTCTTCATAGACCATACTTTCTTCAAATAGGTTGATGATATCAAAGTTAGTAATGTTTGATATTCCCATAATGCTTGATTTGACCCCTTTGTACAACCCAATAGGTTCTATAAAACTTTGGTCATATAACTTAGAAAAATTTCTAGAATTGACCAAGTTGGGTCTCCGCATCTAAAACTTTCTAGACATGACTGGTGGTCGAGCCAACACATGAGTCCATTGTATGGATTTTTTGCAAGCCTATGAGTGTGTTATATGAGTTAATAATTAACATTGATGCATGTTGGAGGTAAGGGGTTAAAGGGGTTAAGTTATAGAGGATAGTATTTATGAATTATAAACAATTTGAAAACAATTTAATGCATACATAAACAGTTTGAAAAAATTTCAACGTTGGCCCCATTCGGTTGGGTGGTTCACACCTGCACAGTGAGAAGTGAATGGGACCAACGTTGATTTTTTTTCAATCTATTCCCGTATGCGTCACAATTTTAGATGATTAGACTAGATAGTTGCCTTGAAGGTATAGGAGGGTTTCAATACTTAAGGATGTTTGATGTCCCCACATAATACTTAAGGAGAGTTTGATTATTGAATTACCAAGTCAAGTTGATGTCACCGAAGCTTCAATTCACCCACCAAAAATGTCATGCACCAACCCCGCATAATGAGCAGTGAATGGGGCCAACGTTGAAATTTCTTCAATATGTGCCTGTATGCATCGAAATTTGACATGGTTAGACTAGACACATGCCTTGAATGCGTGTAATCACATCTCTTCTTATATATAAAACTTCCATCATTATAGCAAGTCTTTCACTCTCTATTTTTACAGTCTCAATACATTTCTTTCATTAATAGAAATCATGTATTGTTGTATCTCTCTATTTCTGGCAATTTTTATGAGTATTTCATTGTAATATCTCTACTTTAATTTCATTCCGAAAATAATCTGGATAAACATGAAAGATTCCTCAAACCACCAGAAAACAATTTATAAAGTACATTCATCCTTGAGTAGGATATGGGTACCATTAGGACACTTTTCACATAAGGGATGGGTCTTGGGATATCGTCCCAAAATGAAGCTTATAGGGAATTGATCCTTGAACTAGGCCTTAAACCACCACACAAACCAAAATCATTGGCCTCATTTTGGGATATGGACATTATTGAAAGATTATGTGTACCTGGCATGGGTCTCATGGCCTTGATCATCATTGACATAGGAAAATAAGAGCCATAGTACCTAATCTAATTTTCTAGGATCATAATTCATTAATGACACCTCAAACGATCATATAAACCCTCTAGATAGAATATATATCCTATGAATGATATATTAGCATCCTTAGAAAATTTTAGGCATAAGGGTTGGGTATTAAGACCTTAACCATGGTCATGGGAGAAAATAAAGGGTATTAGTAACTAAATGAATCTTTTAAGGGTCATGATCCATGAATGAGTCCTTAAATCGAAACACAAGCCATTTAGAGGGGATATTTGGTCAGTGCTTCAAATACGGGCGCCATTACGAGGTTTTGTACACCAAGTATGAGTCTCTGGGTCTTGACCATGGTACATGGAAGAAATAAATCAAATTAAGCATTATATAATATTGTAATTATATTCTTCATTAATGTGTCCCTAAAGCACCAAATAGGCCCTCCAAAAGGGGTCTTTGATCTCTATTAATTGGGATATCATAACTTATAAGAGGTTTTTCATACTAGGGATACAATGTTTTATGCATCAAGGAATGATATCGAGGCCTTAACCATGTTTGGGGGATAAATATAGGGAATTAGACCCTAAATGAAGATTCTTGGGCCAATGGGCCATGATCAAGGCCTTTATCTATGACATGGGTCCTCTAAAAGGAATATTTTTCATAAAAATAGGAGATAGGTGCCATTAGGGGAGGAAAATAAGGTCCTTGGCCCCTAAATGAATCTTATATATCTTATTAGACATGAAATATTCCTCAAACCACCAAAAAATCCTCCATAAAGTACATTTTTTATTAAGTACGATATGGATACCATTTCAAAGGTTTTGCAACAAGATATGGATCTTGGGGCATTGGCCCAAAAATAAGCTTCTAGGGCCCTTTTCCTTAAACTAGGTCTCAAGCCACAACACAAACATGGATCATTGGCCTCTTGGTTGGATATGGTAATGATTGATATCTTTTTCATACCATGCATGGATCTCAAGGCCTCAACCATAATCGATGAAGGAAAATAAGGGATATAGAATATAAATTAATATTTTAGGGTTCATAATCCATTAATGACACCTTGAACCACCACACGAACTATCATATGGAATCTTTGTACTCCAAATGAGATATAGGCAACATTTGAAAGTTTTAGACACAAGATATGGGTCTTAGGATTGTGACGTCGCAGAAGCTTCAATTCACCCAAGTCGAGTCGATGTTGCAGAAGCTTCAATTCACCCACCCCAAATGTCATGCACTGACCCCGCATAGTGAGCAGTGAATGGGGCCAATGTTGAAATTTCTTCAATATGTGTCTGTATGCATTGCAATTTCACATGGTTAGACTATACATATGCCTTGATGGTATGGGAGGGTTTCAAGACTCAAGGATGTATGATGTTCCCACATAATATTTGATATCATCCAATTTGCATCAATGTTCATCATGCACCTCTCATTGTCATCCTTCGTCATTCCCTTATGTAGAATCATTGTCGGAAATATATTTAAATTTGACATGGACCTTCCAATACACCCATCACAAATTTCTTGCACCGAACCCACATAGTGAGAAGTGGATGGGCCCAACGTTGAAATTTTTTCAATCTGTTCCCGTATGCGTCGAAATTTGACATGGTTAGACTAGATAGTTTCCTTGAAGGTATGGGAGGGTTTCGATACTTAAGGATGTTTGATGTCCCCAGATAATACTTAATGAGGGTTTGATTATTGAATTACCAATTCGATTTGATGTCACTGAAGCTTCAATTCACCCACTACAAATGTCATGCACTGACCCTGCATAATGAGCAGTGAATGGGACCAACGTTGAAATTTATTAAATATGTGTCTGTATGCATCAAATATTGACATGGTTAGACTAGAAACCTGAATTGACGGTATGGGATGGTTTCAATACTCAAGGATGTATGATGTCCTCACATAATCTTTGAGATCATCCACATTTGCATCAACGTTCATCATGCACCTCTCATTGTCATCATTCCTCATTCCCTTCTATAGAATTGTTGTCAGAACTATCTTGAAATTTGACATGGAGCTTCCAATACACCCATCACAAATTTATTCCACCGAACCCACACAATGAGAAGTGAATGGGGCCAGCATTGAAATATTTTCAATCTATTCCCGTATGCATCAAAATTTGACATGGTTAGACTAGATAGTTGCCTTGAAGGTATGGAAGGGTTTCAATACTTAAGGATGTTTGATGTCCCTGCATAAAAATTAAGGAGGGTTTTATTATTGAATTATGAATTATGAATTCAATTCTTTATCTCAGAATATTCAATTCACCCACCACAAATGTCATGCACTAACCCCACATAGTGAGCACTTAATGGAGCCAACATTGAAATTTCTTCAATATGTGTCTGTATGCATCGAAATTTGACATGGTTAGAATAGACACATGACTTGAAGGTATGGGAAGGTTTAAATACTCAAGGATGTATGATGTACCCACATAATCTTTGAGATCATCCACATTTGCATCAACGTTAATCATGCACCTATCATTGTCATCATTTGTCATTCCCTTCTATAGAATTGTTGTCGGAACTATATTGAAAATTGACATGGACCTTCCAATACACCCATCACAAATTTCTTCCACTGAACCCACACAATGAGTACTGAATGGGGCCACCGTTGAAATGTTTTCAATCTGTTCCTGTATGCGTCAAAATTTGACATGGTTAGACTAGATAGTTGCCTTGAAGGTATGGGAGGGTTTCGATACTTAAGGATGTTTTATGTCCCAACATAATACTTAAGGAGGGTTTGATTATTTGATTACCAAGTCGAGTTGATGTTGCAAAAGATTCAATTCACCCACCACAAATGTCATGCACCGACCCCACATAGTGAGCAGTGAATGGGGCCAACGTTAAAATTTCTTCAATATGTGCCTATATGCATCAAAATTTGACATGGTTAGACTAGACACATCCCTTGACGGTATAAGAGGGTTTAAATACTAAAGGATGTTTGATGTCCCCACATAATCTTTGAGATCATCCACATTTGCATCAACATTCATCATGCACCTCTCATTGTCATCATTCGGCATTCCCTTCTATAGAATCGTTGTCATAATTATCTTGAGCCTTGAAATGGAGAATATTTGTCGGAACTCTCTTAAAATGTTATGGAACTTCCAATACACCTATCATCAATTTCATCTTCCATCGACCTCGGACAGTGAGCAATTAATGGGGCCAACGTTGAAATTTATTCAAATTGTGCATGTATGCATCGAAATTCGACATGGTTAGACTATACACATGACTTAACGGTATGGGAGGGTTTCAAGACTCAAGGATGTCTGATGTTGCCACATAATATTTGATATCATCCATGTTTGCATCAACATTCATAATGGATTTCTCATTGTCATCATTCCTCATTTCCATATGTATAATCTTTGTTGGAACTATATTGAAATGCCACGGAACTTTCAATTCACGCACCACAAATGCCATGCACCGACCCCACATAGTGAGTAGTGAATGGGGCCAACATTGAAATTTATTCATATGTTCGTGTATGCGTCAAAATTTGACATGGTTAGACTAGACACATGCCTTGACAGTATGGGAGGGTCTCAAGGCTCAAGTATGTATGATGTCCCCACATAATATTTGAGATCATCCACATTTGCATCAATGTTCATCGTGCACGTCTCATTGCCAATGTTTGTCATTCCCTTATATAGAATTGTTGTCGAAAATATCTTGAAATTTGAAATGGAACTTCAAATACACCCATCACAAATTTATTCCATTGACCTCACACAATGAGTAGTGAATGGGGCCAAGGTTGAAATGTTTTCAATCTGTGCCCATATGCATCGAAATTTGACATCGTTAGACTAGATAGTTTCTTTGAAGGTATGGGAGGGTTTCGATACTTAAGGATGTTTGATGTCCCTGCATAATATTTGAGATCATCCATGTTTGCATCAACATTCAATATAATGGATGTCTCATTGTCATCATTCTTCATTTCAATCTATAGAATATTTTTTGGAACTCTCTTTAAATGTCATGGCACTTCCAATACACCCATCAAAAATGTCATCTTGCACCGACCCCGCATAGTGAGTAGTGAATGGGGCCAATGTTGAAATTTCTTCAATCTATGCATGTATGCGTCAAAATTCGACATGGTTAGACTATGTTATCACATATTTCTGCAAGGGAATGTTTTCCTTTGGAGTTGGCCATTGGTGACCAAATACGAAAGAAGTGGGCTTAAAAACCCACAAATGTATTTCATCCAAAGTCGGGGAGTGATTGTGTAAAGTTGTGCACATATCTTGTCATCGAAAATCAAATCAAGCAAAGGCTCAGTCTCAACCGTCAGATCCATCAAGAAAATCGATCAGCAGTGGAAATTCCTCATGGGAATCGGGAATCGGGACTTCGAAATAATGTCAAAATGGTTTAACAAAGGCCCGAAGTGTTGAAGTGGCCGAAGCCCGAAGTGTCGAAGTGGACAAAGATCGAAATCCCGAAGTCCGAGGTCAACGTAGGTCATTTGATACAGTAGGACGCGTGGTGTCAGATCTGAAAAGAGGAGAATGCCACTTTGGTAATTTTGAAGTGAGGAAGGTGTGCATCGTCCCAACTCCTTGAGGAGTGAAGTCCCAAAATGAAAAGTGGATCTGGACCATCTAATCGCGAAAGTTCGTGAGTCATTGATCTAACGCGAGATTTCTGAAATCGGGAGAGGGAAGGTAAGATGAATTATGACTTTGCGAAACATGAAGTCCTGAATCACTTGGAAGTTGGGCCCCAGGTCATAACATAGGTCACATCGAGTGGGCCCAGGAAAGGAGCTAGTGCCCTTTTCTTAGAGATTTCACTGATTCAGGTATCAGGAGATATGGAGGCGAGCGATGAGGAGACTCCCAAAACACGAAGTCGTGAAGAACCCAAGAAGTGGGCCCAAGGTCGCAGCCTGTGGTCATGAGGAAAGCAGGTCTGGGGGGAAAGGTTGGCACCCATCATGAGGAGCCTTAGTCATCAGATGCATAGCAGATCTGACCATCGATCTAGGCACAACGATTTTGTAAGTCAGGAGTTGAGGTTTCTGTTATCAAGTAATATGAGGATTCCCGAAGGGAAAAATCCCGAAGTGCCTATGAATTTATGCAATGGGTTATGGCCTGAGGTCTCATGTGGGGAAGGGGTGCAAACTTAACCAGGGCTTCTCCCAAGGCCGAAAACACCCACGTTCATTACAGAGTGAAATCAACGTGATTTCAATATTTCTGGGTTGACTCAAAGCACCACGAACGTCCCATAGAAGATCCCTAGGCATTCAAAGCCTCATTCTAATCTAGATGAAATAGTTAATGGAGGTAGGTGCTGGAAGATGAAACCTCAGCTCAACCCATGAATCGAAAGCCGGAAAGGACTGGTCATGGAGGTAGATTGTCAGCTCAAAGTTCCCCTATGAATGGATTTTTCCTGCAAAGCCCATACTGACTGAGGTTGCATCTGACAAAGGAATACATGCATAGTCTAAATGAGAAGACATCGCGCCATGGAAGCTCGAGCATGCCTCTGTTGGGAGAATTTTTTTGAGTATATGTATGGAGTTTTGTTATTCTATAGTGGTCTTTGGTTGAGTAGAGCTTCCAATCTGTAATTTTTTTTTCCAGAGTTGTTATCTGGTTATGTAATCAACTTGAGACTTTCATGTTAATAGAAGTCAGCTTCCCTCTTTCCATTTTGTCTATAAAAGTTGTTTAAAACACTCGGGCATGGATGATCCAATCGAGGATTGTTATACTATTGTAATGGAGGGTTGATTATAGTGGTATAGTGGTTAGTTTTATTAATTTCCCTATGTATTTGTTTCCTTCTCACATTGAATGGCTCAGGCATGGAGGATCCAGTCGAGCTATTGTAGTTGCAGGATGATGGAGGTTTGATCATACTGCAGTCGTAACTGTGTCCCTTGTAGACATATTTCGATGTCTAAATTTGACATCAAGAATTCCCTTGAGCTTGGGTTTTCTTCTCTGAGTTGCTGGAAGGCCTGATGCCCAAAGAAGTCTCCTTCACCCTTTCTCCTAAATCTTACCTCTGCTCTTGGTTTAACTCAATTCAGTGACTGAAGTTAATGTGGCCTTCACTTCCCTGTGCATTTCCTGTCCAATTATTATTACCATGATTTTGGTCATCATGATGGTGTATTGATAATGGTGTACTCAAGCTCCTCATAAGAACTTTCTCTTGAGAAAATAGGCATTCATCTCTTCCCAGAAAACATACTTTTGAAGAGAGTTCATAGGTTTGCTAATATAGCAGGGTGCGAACTTCTCGCATTGTGCAACATAGCTAGGGTGAGAACTTCTCGCACTGTGCAACATAGCTAGGGTGCGAACTTCTCGCACTGTGCAACATAGCTAGCGTGCGAAACTTCTCTCAAGCTTGGAGAAAGGTGAATTCTTGATGGTTCTAGAAGGGAATCTTCTAGAAGAATGGGTTGGCATTTGAATGGTTATCCTTGTACTAGATTCCCTAATATTGTGGGATCATTCTTATCCAGGTAACCATCTCATTCTCTCCTATATATTGAGGGAATTCTCATGGAAAAGGTTAAGCAAGATTCATTGGAGAATTGGTGAAAGATTTGTGTGAAGGACCTAGCTTGAACAGGAGCTTGGAGACTCTAGCAAGTCTATCAAGAGGATTTGATCTTCTTCATGAAAGGATAGAGCAAGTGTGTGTGTTGGAGCCAAGAGCCACCGAAAGGAATCTTGCGACATCAAGGTGATCAGGTTGTAATCTTCTACTTTCAATTAATATGATACAGTGGCATGTCCCTTTCCCATAAATCTATTCTCACTTTATTGTGTAATTCCTTGATCATACACATAAGTTGACACTTGAATATATTTTGCTATATTCACTTTGGTTGGTTTGTGTTGTCCTGGTCTTGACCTCACAAGAGCACCGGAGCGAAGCAGGAGCAACAGAGACCCTAGGAAGATATTTAAAGGTATGTTACTTGTTCCTTCCTACTAGCTCATTCAATGGTCAAAACTTAAGGAAAGAGTCATGTCCTGTCCTATTTTGTTCTATATCCAAGTGGATCTAGGGAGATCTGTTAGTGTCCGCACCTACCAATTAGTCCGATAACAAAATTGGTGACTCCACTGGGGAGATAACCCATTTTATTTGTGGTTTTTGGTATTTTTCCTTGGCCATTTTCTCTTGCATTACCTTTCTCCATTCATATCAATCTCTGAGTCTTCAGGATACCCTGATAGACCCTTTGGGTCCAGAGGCCTCTTCAAATTTGGTGTCTTTTTCCAATAATTTGATTAGTTTCAGACATTCTCGCACTGCACTCCACAATGGCCTGCAAGAATAGACTGAGTTTGCAGCCTGCTTTTAGGTTCAGTGCGAGGTTCTCACACTCTTCTCAAAGCTCACCTGCGAAAATCACTCATTCTCGCACTGTGTAATACTCTCAACGTGCGAACCTTCTTTTTCAAAATTTTGGATTTGAGTTTTTGCATCTTCAACTGCCTAGATCAGTGTAGGTGTCTCAAAAGAGTTTCTTAGACCATTTGGTTGATGTTTTTCTTGTCTTTGTTTTTGTGCACGAACAGTCTTAGGATTTCAAAGGCTCTTCCTGTCACTTATTCTTGACTTTCATTTATTGACTTTTCTTGGCAAAGCTATACTTTCTGATTTAATAATCTGAGTGTGCTTGTTTGGTTAAGGACCGACGATCGATTGAAAGTTGAGCTTCTTTGTCTTTATCATTTGTTATTCTTTGAAACATCACTTTTCTTACACATTTGAAAAGACTAGTTTGGTTTTCTTGTTATTTTTGTTTCCATTGAAAGAGTGGTTTGGGTTTTTTATCTATTGCTTGTTCAATAGTTTTTGATTTTCTGAACTCTCACCATTATGGTGTAGGTCCTTTTTGAAAAGTGAACAATGTTTTTCTTTCAAAAGCATTTTCATTTTCGAAAGTATTGAAAATCAATTGTTGAACTTATTGAAAAAGAAACAATAAGAGAATTGTTATTGATGCGTGATTTGTTGCACTTGCATTTTAAAGGAAATTGTTCTTTGTGGTTCAAGTTTGATCCGGAAAGCTTCTCTTTCCCTCCCGTACATAGGATTCATTGAACGGAAATTGCTATATTTCATTCTTATCCATGCATCGTTGGGTTAGAGTCTTATCCAAAATCAGTTTCATCTCCGCTTCCTTTGAGTAACAACAACCCCTAATAACACTACGCAATCTTAAAATTTAACTAGGAACTCTTTTCTAGGGCTCTATTACACCAACATTTAGCTAGGCTAGCGCTTTGGAGTAGGAAGAGAGATACACTCTCCAAAGCACAAAACACACAATAACATCTTGTGTTAAGGAGTGTTAAATTCCATTTGCAACATCTTGTCCTGGGAAGCCCTTCTCACACAAGGGTCAAACACAAGGTCGCATTGATATTGACATAGTTACTCACCTTGCTTTGTTGATATCGGTGTAGAGATTGCATGTATTACGGGGATCACTTGGAGGTATACCCACAATGATTAGTGGAAGCCTTTTGAGTTTATTACGGGCTAGATACCCTGCCCTTGCGTGTGGATCGGACTGTTGACTGTCCCCCCAGGATTTATTGTTGTCGGTGGTAACCTTAGTAGCCTATCTTTCTAGGTTCTTATACAAGGTGACTGTGAAGGGGAAAGTCTTCATGGTACCTGGAATCGATGTTGACCAAACTCACTCGAGCGCCTTGGAGGGTATACCCACGATTATGAGTGGGAGCTTGCACCAGGGTGTAAGTCTGTTAAGAAGGTCGTCAGCATAACTTTTCCACCCTAGCCCAGCCCCTTCTCGTCTCGTTGTTGCGACGTTGGATTTCATCACCAATTAGTGACTTCGGAATTAGAAGGTCTTGTTTGTTTGGTGTTGCTTCCTAGATTTTGTTTACTAGCGCGTGTTGTTTGTTTACCAAAGTTGACCATAAGATTTTCTTCGTGAAGTTTGTCACTCATTTACAATAGCTCCTCCATGTCATTCACGTAGAATGCAGGGTTTATCTCCAAAGCATATGGAAGGTTATCAACCCTTGCCTACAAGTACACCTAAGGGCTCTCCTTGGCAAAGTGAAGTCACAGCAGTCACCACACCACAAGTGGAATGAACTAACTCTCTAGAACATTTTTGAATTACAGATACTTGAGAGGAATTTCGACTTCACCCTGATTCTAGGCAAACATTTATGTGAATGAATTCTTCTGGAGACTTAGTTGTTACATCTTCTGGATCACCAGTTCGACCTTTGCAGGCATTGAAGGCCAAGATATTTTTTGGTCTATGGGCGTTTTTGGACAGGACCTTTTTGGTCTAGGCTCACCTATGATTTCTGAAATCAACCCACCTGTGATTTTTGAAATTTCTAGTCTGGAGACAGTGTCGTTTACTACCGCCTATCACTTTATCGTGCCTATCGAAATGGCCCATCACACAGATACTACAAGTGTTCCAATCTGTTTTACTGCGGTTAGTCTTGATCCCATCAACACACCACAAATTCCCAACGTCACTCCGACACTACCACCTGGATACCATGTGTTGAATGCTTCCATTCCCACTCCTACCCTGCCTTATGGGCAAAACATACCTTCGTCCTTGGCCCAGTATTGGAATTAGTTGATACAACATCTTCCTCAATCGACTAGGGGGCAACAGTTTCCAGATGCGTCCGTAATACCTCCTAGTATGGGCCAACCATATCTAGGTTTGTTCAATCCCATTTGGGGGGAAAATGCTCAAACTCAAGTCCCTATTCTAGGGTACAATCCTATGAGTTACTATCCTCTCCAACCACCACTGAATCTGCTTGGATCTTCACATTATTTGCAGACTGCTTATGGTCCTACTAGTTTGCCGACGGGGCTTCCTCCCCAAAGCCACTAGTACCCACAGGTGAATCGACAATTACCCTTCATAGCCACTTTGGATCTTCTGGATTTGTCAAGGATTTTAAATGATCCAATTCATCACTCTCCCCAATGGCCTGCTATACCAGCCAAGCTACCATCGGACATTCCTAAATTTGACGGCAAAGCGAGAGAGGACCCAAACAATCATGTTATGAATTTTCACCTATGGTGATCATCCAACTCGTTAATGGATGACTCTATCCGTTTACGTCTTTTTCAACGAACCCTCACAGGTTCTGCTGCGAAGTGACATATAGAATTTCCACGAGGTTTCTTCTCTGACCTCAAAACACTAGCTATGGCTTTCCTCACACACTACCAGTTACGGATCCATTATGACACGGGGACCGATATTTTGACTTCCTTCAAACAAAACAAAGCCACTCATATATCTGATCACATTCATGAGTGGTGACGGAGACGATGTCTCATTAAACTCGAACTCCCTGAATAGTTGCTGGCAGAATGGTTCACAAAATCATTTGTGAATGACATCGGTTATGACATTGCCATGGGTGGAGTAGTCATGGAAGAACAGGCCATAAGTCATGCTCAATACCTTGACCTCATTTATTTACAAATGGGAACTCTTTACGAATTACTACCTAACTTACCTTGTCCTTCCACTTCCACCACTTCAACTACTCCAGCTACTTCGCATGCAGCTGATGGTGTGATTGGCACTTTCCAGGCCCAACCACATTCTGCCTCAAGAAAAAACCCCAAACCTGCTTCTTCTAATGTTCAAAATGCTCTGTCTCCTGCCCCTCCCACCGGCAAGACTTTTGAGGTAAATGCAGTTCAATCTACCCCAACCGGTAAAAACAAATCCAAAAAGGGAAGGGGTAAGAATAAAGAGGAAAAAAATACTTCTCAAGCAGAGCAAACCAAAACTACACTTGTTGACGATCAGGATAAGCGCAAACCTCGATACCCTTGTCTTATCTGTGGTGATGATCACTACACGAAGGATTTTCCATGATGCGTCGAGGTCACTAAGTTCTTTCAAGGAGCTCCAAAACCACCTTCCTCGACCGTTTTGTCCCAACCCTTCCCATCTCAACAACAGGCTCAGTTGTTCATTCATGACCAACCCTAATCTTCTACTACATCCTATGCCTTGATGTGTACTGGCGATTCAAAGAAGAGTGACATTTCACTCACTACTCAAGCCAAAGATTATTCTCCCTCTAAAGAGAATGTTGATGATCTACCGCTTTCCTCGATGCAACCCTCTCATGCGACTCCACCTACCAATGGTCCTCTTCATCTCGAACGACCAAGCCTTGACACAGTTATGTGACCCCCCACAAAGGGTGTCATTCAGAAATTGGCTTTCAATCCTCATGGGCGTACTTCCCAGAACTACAACATTGTTGAAGATCTAGCCCAAGCACCTTTTGCGATGTCATCCCTTGAAGTCCTTCAAACTTGTCCCGCACAACGGAAGGAATTGTTGAAATCTATCGATGGAATCGACCCGAAGGATACAAATTTAATAATTTTTGACTTGGAATATCACATTCCAAGGTTACCCCTGCAGCTCTCATTCCAGATCCAAGTGATTGTCTCTGAAAAAAACATTTGTCGAACCGTTATCGACGAGGGTGCCTCAACATGTGTCATGTCTCTTGATTGATGGAAAGCCTTCAATGGATCTGGTTTTAAGCCCTACGGTGTCCTTCCTTCGTTGCCAATTCTGTTAGAAGGAAAAACGGTCCAAGTTGAAGTGGAAGTCTTTGACACTCCCCTTGATTACAATCTTCTGCTTGGCCAAAACTAGATCAATTCCATGTGCGCAGTTGTGTCGACCCTTTTCCATGTGGTACATTTCCCACATCAAGGGAATGTCGTCACCGTCGACCAACTAGCCTTCTTTAATTCTGATACCTGTACTGGCAACATATCGTTCATCGCTAAAACCCTACCGGGTTATGAGAACGTCGGTGTCGGCCTTCTCAAGGACTCTTCGTTAATGGGTACTTTCCCCATTCCATCACCCGATGTTCCACACTCATCTGTTGCTTCAATCAACATGATCTCCACCTCGATTCATGAACTTCCTGCGTCTCACGACCCCTGGATAATACCTGACTCTAGAGATCATCTTCGTTATGGCGACGAAATGCCATTAAGTCCAGTCGAATCCACCTATCAGGCCATTCAATTGGAAACACCTTCTACCCCCTCTCTTGGTGAGTTATCTCCAGATCCTTTCCATGTCATTTTTCCCACAGACAAGATGATCATGTTTGTCATGGAAGACACCCCTTGGGATGATGGACATCATCATTCCATCCTCTTTCTGGAGCAACATACCCTTGAGAACTACCAATGGATCTTGACCCTGTTGACCGTTGTCGTCATCTCGACCATTCCTGCATCCGCACACGATGTGTTTTCTGAAGGGAACTTAAGCATTATCTCACCCACTATTCCCCTTGACATCTCCGTCAAACCTGGGATTTTCGAAAATGTCCATATCGAAGCTTCGTATTCTTCTGACGAAATCGTCATCTACACATCCCTTTTCAAAGAGTTTCGTGACATCTTCGCCTGGAGCTACGAAGAAATGTCGGGTATCGACCCTGAGATTGTGATACATGAGATCAAAAAATACCCCGACGCTAAAACCGTCCGGCAATGCCTTCGTCCAGTTCACCCACGTAAAGCAGCGGCTATCAAGCTCGAAGTCGAGAAACTTCTTAAAGTTAGCTTTATTTATCTAGTGGATCTCATAGACTGAGTTTCCAATCTTGTCCCGATCGACAAGAAACAAGGCACCATTCATGTATGCATTGATTATAGGGATATCAACAAATCTTGTCCCAAAGACAACTTTCCTACCCCTTCATCGATCAGATTGTCGACGATTGCGTTGGAAGTGAAATCTTCTCTCTAATGAATGGTTTCTCCAGGTATAATCAAATCAACATTGTTCTCGAGGATCAACACAAGACCGCTTTTATTTGTCCTTGGGGTACTTTTGCCTATCGAAAACTCCCTTTCGGTCTCAAGAACACTGGCACAACCTTTCAATGCATTATGTCTTATGCTTTCCATGATATCAAGCACATCGTCCAACCATATCTGGGTGATTTACCCGCTCACTCAATGCGTCGATTTGATCACCCAACCCACCTCCGAGCCATTTTCGTCTGCTGTCGGTTCTACCATATACGTTTGAATCCTCATAAGTGCATTTATTGCATGGAATCCGGCCGACTTCTAGGTTTTATCGTTTCACGTCAAGGGATCTGGGTGGATCCTTTAAAGGTTGAGGTGATCCTTAATCTCCCTCCTCCTTCTACACTTCACCAGTTACAAAGTTTGCAACGGAAAGAAAACTTTCTTCGCCGTTTTATCCCAAATTATGCCAATATTACTCGTGGATTTACGTGGCTCCTCAAAAAGGTTTCAGAGTTCTTCTGGGATACCATCGCCAACAATGCTTTCAAAGATTTGAAATTGTCCCTAATGCATGCTCCACTTCTCTTTCCCCCCGATTACAGTCGGGATTATTTCCTCTACCTTGTTACCTCGGATTACACCATTGGTATGGTTCTCGTCCAAGAGGATGATGCTCACGATGAACATGTTATATACTACTTGAGTCGAAGTCTCACGCCTACTGAAATAAATTATTGACATGTCAAAAAACTGGCCTTGGCTACTGTCCAAGCCATCCAATGCTTCCAGCACTATATCCTCTCGCGCAAGACTACAATGATTTCTCACTGCAACCATATGAAACACATTCTTACACGTCAATTTCTAGGGGAAAAATACTCCAAATGGATTTTGATACTCCAGGAGTTTGACTTGGAATTCGAACGCGCCAAGTCCAAGAAATCCTTAGTTTTTGCCGAGTTGATATGCGACTTTCCCTATTCTGACACGGAAAATGTAGCAGCTGATTCATTACCCGATGAATCTCTTTTCCTTATTAGCACTGATGATCTTTGGTATGGTGATATAATTATATATCTCCAAACCCAGACTTTCCGGCCAACTTTGTCTAGTACTGACCGACATCGCATACACTATCAATCCCGTCAATATATGATCCTCGGGGATACTCTTTATCGTCGAGGGATTGACTCTGTTTTTCGACGTTGTCTAACATTCGAGGAAGCCGAGAAAGCTCTGAATG
This sequence comes from Picea sitchensis, assembly GCA_010110895.2. NCBI lineage: Eukaryota > Viridiplantae > Streptophyta > Pinopsida > Pinales > Pinaceae > Picea > Picea sitchensis. The sequence goes on from SNQJ01S0093654.1 coordinate 53,606, forward strand.
ACTTCCATTCTGGAGCCTGTGGTGGTCATATGTCTGAGTATGCTACTGCCCATAAGATCTTACAAGAAGGGTATTTTTGGCCTTCTTTCTTTAATGACTGCATAATCACCATTCAAAAATGCCATGCTTGCCAGACCTATAATAACAAGATACGGTCGCATCCCACTCCTCTTCACCCTATGGTATCAGTTGGTCCCTTTTCGAAATGGGGCATAGATTTCATGACATGTCACCCTCACTCAGTTGGGGGGCATGGTTACATCATTGTAGCCATCGATTACTTCACAAAATGGGTCGAGGCGATGCTGACATTTGAAAACACTGGAAAGACAACAACATTATTCATTTTTAATCACATCATAGTTCATTTTGGTGTTCCCCGGGCTATCGTCATTGATCATGGTAGCCACTTTAGAAACTTCATGATGTCCGAACTTACTGAAAATTTGGGTCTTCACCATGATAACTCAACGCCCTATTACCCACAAGCCAACGGCCAGGACGAAGCAATTAACAAATTTCTCATAACTATGCTCCGACGAATGATAGGGATTCACAAAACAAGTTGGCACACAATGTTTTTTTTGGCATTGTGGGCTTACCGGACATCCGTCAAGTCCACTACTGGGTTTACACCTTTCTGGTTAGTCTATGGTTTGGAAGCCATTCGCCTGATTGAATGCGAGATACCCTCTTTAAAACTAGCTGTTGAACTCCTACCAAACACTTCTGCTGAGAAAGAATGTCTATTGTATCTTATGCGATTAGACGAAACTCGATGGGATGCTACCCTAGTCATAGAAGCCCAGAAAAAATGTGTCAAGGCCCAATACGACAAACACGTCAAGCCTCACGTTTTCTCCGAGGGAGATCTAGTTCTCCTCTATGATCAAGATCGAGATATGCTAGGACCTGGAAAATTTGAAGCCATGTGGCGAGGTCCTTATATTGTTCGACGAGTTTTGGAAAAAGGTTCTTATGAGTTAGTAGATTATGATGGTATCCCTTTGAGTGAACCCAGGAATGGGTTGTACTTGAAGAAGTACTATGCATAAAATCACATGTGAACGAGTACTTGTATTTTTATTGTATCATACTTCTTGTGTGTTATTGTAGCTTTCTTTTGTTGTTATCTGGTCTCTACCCTTATGTGACATTGTGTTTGATTTCCAGATGTCGGAGTTTTCACTACCCTATATTGGCTTCGCTGATGGCGCTAGCCATAGTACTCAGAACCTTGCTTTTGTTTCATAGGCAATTTACGCCCCTACAAATGAACTCGTCTCCTTATGAGGTGTGTGTGTCGGTCGTGCGACCAACAACATTGCAGAGTATAGTGTCGTTATCGAGTTATTGTTTGATGCTATCTCTCTTGGAATCTGTCATTTGGTTGTGTGACTCGATTCGCAGCTTGTAGTACTACAGTTAAGTAATGTCTATACTATTCAAAGTCCTACTTTGTTACAGGTGTATTTGTGAATTCGCCTCTTGGAATGTTATTTTGATTATATTGAATATCAACATATTCTTAGATGTCTAAATACATTAACTGATGCATTGACTAACTATGTATTAGACAAACATTTGGATCATTTATAAATCAATCACATCAATTCACACAACACAAGATAAACCAGTAGAAGCCATCTGTATATATAATGATCAAAAGAGTTTTTTACAAAAGCTTTGTCTGAAGACCAAAATGTCAAAATTTGAAGCTCATATCTTCTACAAAATGACATCATGGATGACGTTCATGGTAACATATGATTGCCCGGGCAGCCCTACGGAGCAGTCATTCTATGGACTCTGACACTCCTACTGTGTGACGTTGATGACATCATGGAACCTCTCCAAGAGGCATGTCTGGAATATCTGATGTCAAACCCTCTAGGTTTTGTTCCACTGCTTGATAATCCTCGGCATCCCATTGTTGCACTGGCACCACCTCTCCTCGTTGCTGAATGGGAGAAGTACTAGGAGGTCAGTAAGGTCCCATGTCTGTGTCATCAAAACGTGAATTTTGATTTTAGTCTTTGGATGAACATATAAAAAACATTTGAATATGATAAAATTCACAAAAACATTTAAAAAGGAAAAAACTGTGTACTTCTTACCAAGTCCCCCCCGCTAGGCATCCTCTAGTAGGACTAAGTCTCAATCTCCTCATAAATCCAACCCGACATAAGCATAATCGTCGACCATCAACATCTGTGGTCGAATCCAGTCGAAGAAAGTATCATCATACTTGATAATTTGTCTAGCTATGTGCCGGGCCATGAGCTGAAACCATCTCAGCATTCTTGGATCCCTGGAAGCTGGTAAATTCCACTCAACCTGCAGCCTCAGTGATGGAACCCTCTCGAGAAAGAAGGACACCAACAAAGATCCGTACCCGAATTGCTTCAGGTTGCCTTGTCTACATTTGGTCAACTGCCTTTTCATGCTACGAAGCACTGCATCTGCCCAGTTAAAAACTCGAGGTTCAGTACACTCTATAGCATACTAAAAGTAACTCTGGAGCACCATGTGAGGAGTGGAGCTCCTGACCATACATGCAATGGTGAATAAAATAGTGCAGAGGGTCAAATCTCGCACTCCCCAAATAGCTACTTTCCCTTTCTTCATCTCTGCCTCAGGAACACAGTGTAAGAAACAGTACTCACTCATGGGAAACCCACCACCTCTGCTACCAGTCAGGCTCACGTGGTACCCACGCCATGATAGTCCAGTCAAGAAGTAAATTTCCTCAATATCTAAGGACAATGTGTGGACCCCTACACGGAATACCTGCTGATCGGGATCCCACATATGCACAAGGTATTCTAATAACCTGACTTGGGCCCTCATGCCCGGGATATGAAAGTACTTCAGAAGAACACAGTTTCTCAAAGCAACAATAGTGGGTGGATGATTTCCGACAATGGCATTGTCTTCTTCGTGCTCCCTTTCACACCATTCAAGAACCATTTTGATGGCCAAATACCTGCATAAGAAGCACAAGAAGAGGATTAGTAACTCTATTCATGAATTGGTTCTCTTTCATTGAGCAAATTTTTAAAAAACTTTTGTTCTTTGAGGTTCTTGCAGGTGCCCTTTAGGCACAGTGTGAGAACCTTGCAGGTTACTGTGGGCTCACCTGCGAGAATGACCCATTCTCGCAGGTCCCGTGTAGCCCACCTACGAGAATGGATGAGCGCAAGTAGGGCTCACAAAACAAACTCAAAAAATGAGTTTTAACCAATGAAAATGCAAAATAAAACCATGAAAGAGTAGAGGACAAAGAGCCTACCTCACTGTCACTAACAACTCATCAAATGGATACTCGTAACTCCCACAATCTGACGTCAAATTTTGAGGGTAAAAGAGGGGTTTTTGGGCTCAAATAGTGGAAAAGTGAAAATGATATGGTAAAAAGAGTTTTACTCCTTTATATTTACTTTTACCATGTTATTTGAATTTTTTATAATCATTTATTTATTAAAACCTAAACCCTAATGCCCTTTTGAGTGTAACTTTTGCAGGCGTAACGACTTCGATGTTCATGTACAGGGATGAAAACATATTTTTTCTTTTTCATCGCATGTTTTGTTTGTTTTTTATGGTTTTTGTATAAAACCTCGAGCTGGGTCTTTGTCCGTTCTCACGCTCGAAAATACATGAGAACGTGATCGAGCATACTTTTATCACTTTTTCGGGCTCAACATGGTTATATGAAAAAGGAACCCCCCTGGAGTCCTCTTTAATCTCTTTTCAGACTCTCTAAACATGAAAAGATTGTCGAGCGACCTTGTTCTTTTCACACTCGTTAAAGTATTTGAAGAAAACGTCTATTGGGCGATAATTTATCTCTTTTTTGGTCTCATTTGACTATTTTACGAAAAAGGAACTGAGAGAGTTCTCTTTTAAGTGTTTTTTTAGACTCTATAATCATGAAAAACCTTCGAGTTTTCTATCTTTGAACTCGTTAAACAAACATCGATAGACCCATAATGGGATCGAACCACTCCTTCTTAGGGTTCGTTAAACATACTCTAAAGGAATTATCCGAAGGATAAGCTTATATCAACAAGCATATGTTATCCTCCTCAAGCTTGCGTAAAAATAAATAGGTACTCGCCATAAATGGTGGGGGAAAATTTGGGAAAGGGGTATGTTATCATGTTCGTATTGATTGGAAGTAAGTGTCGCTCTTGAACATGACACCCTCTATTCATTATTTGAAGCCGGTTTGGGAAATCCATTTGTCTCTCATTCGATTTGCTACAAGGTCATACCCTGTGTCGTCTCTGAGTTAATGTTGCCAAATCATTGGTCGTGTCATTCATATGTTCAAGAGAAGTCCATCTGAAACCTTTATTTGAGTCGGCCATCTGCAGTTGTCCATTCTCTCTGTGTCGGCCTTCCCTGTGTCCAACCCAATTTACATCATACTCTGTTTCACCTTCAA
>SNQJ01S0093655.1:8841-32200 GCA_010110895.2 Picea sitchensis
CACAAACCTATTGAGGCTGAGGTTGTTCAACAAGTTAGGCTACATGAGAGGATGGTGTGCAGAAGGAATCTTTTCACTTTGTTGCAACCTTGTCGACCTGCTTCTATTGGATAGAAGGTGCTTGGGGCGAAGCTGTAGTGGTTGCAGTGTCCTTATGTTCCCCTTTTGAACAGATTGTGAAGAAGCTGAATTTTGCAGTATGAGACACTACCTCTGGTATTCTATATAGATGACCCCCCAGAGAAACAATGACACTGTGGGGTTGAGACTCATAAATAGCGTGGTTCTTCCACATATATGATTGGACCAAGAGAACATAAGAGACATCTAGTGGGGAAACATGGCATAATACCTCATCCTTGAAGGGTTGGATGCCATATGACAATCGACATTACTGGCTAACATGAATATCTTTTCCTTGGTGAAGCCACCGACTGTTGTATGGTTGCAAGTGTGGTGTTGTCGACAATTCTAACTGTTTGATGACCTCTTCTAAGATGAGGTTTTTCTAGCTTCTGTTATCAACAATAAAATGCAGCGGGGTTCCCTTCACCCATATCTGTGAATGAAAAAGGTGCTCCCCCTCTTCAAGATCTGTTGGTTCTTCTGGTTGAATTGTTGCAGTTGTGACAATAGAAATGGGGTATGTGTCAATGATCTATCCTTTACCAGTATTTTCAGAATCAGATTCTGAATTAGGGTTCGGCTCCTTGTCTTTGATCTTGACCACCAATGACTATTTTGAGCAACATTCATCGATGTTGTGCCAGGGGATTTTGTGGAAATCTCACCATTTTCCAATTTCCTTCTTTGTCTTCCCGTGACCCTTCTTTTCATGTGGCTTGGATTGGTTGTCTAGAGACTATTTGTTAGGGACATATTTTCTCAAACTTTGGTTGTTGCAGATTTTCATAACCAAAATCCTGTTTGTTCTGGTGCTTAAATTTCTTCTCGATTTTAACAGCATATCGATAGGCAACACTAAGTGATGAGATGTCTAGAAAATCCATTTCATTTTGGATGTATCTATGTAGAGCCCCATGGTATTTTAGAACCAAATGTCGTTCGGAGTCTTTGATACCCAACTTGGTGTGCAAGGTATGGAAGGTATTGGTGAACTTCGGAACTACTTGGACCCTCTCTTGCTGCAGTGTGGTCCATCTCATGTACTATTCCTCATAGTTTCCAATAGGGTAATATTGTTCCTTTACCGCATCCACAAAAATATCCCAAGTGGGATTGACCCCATATATTTCAGACTCCTCTGTGGAACTCTACTCCCAATACGTTTCCCACAAATTTTGACATGGGGGAGAGCTTTAAGGAGTGTGAAGGTGATCTTTTCTTTGTCGGAAAATTTGTGAATAGAGAAATAACCTTCTCACAGATTTAACCATTTGTCTAAGGGTTCTGCATCTATCTATCCTTCAAATATAGGAATATCAAAATTAACTTGTACCTTGAAAGGTGAGGTGCCTCCAAAGTGGCTGCTTGATGAAGATGCACCTATTGTTATTGACAAGCATTGAAGGATGTGGGAAAAATTCTCCATCATTTCATCCCTCTATCGTGTGAGAGCTTGCTCAAGCAACAGACTGATAGGATCGTATGCTCCGTCATTTTTGTTTTCTTCCTCTATTGAGGGTTTCTTGGGTGTGAAATATCAATTTTCCTCAAGAGATACAAGCACGAGACCCAAATTGCTATACTCAAACCTCGTTGGGGACATGAACTGAAAAAAACGACCAAGAACAACCTGCTCTAATACCACTGATCCAGATTATTTTTGGCATGAAATGAAATCAGAGATATAATAAAGAAATGCACAGAGATATCGTAGGTATTCAATAATATAATAGAAATGTATCAGAGATGAAACCATAAACACAGATATACAGTAATACACAATTTCTATTAATGAAATAAATGTACAGAGACTATAAAAATACAGAGTGAATGACTTGCTAGAATGGTGGCAGCTTATCTCTGAGAAGAGATGTGACGGCTACTCGCATTCACAAGAAGATGATTAAAATGAGGCTCTGAAGGATTTTTTACAATAAACAGGAATGCCAAAAGTCTTAGACATACAAAAACCTAACCCTAGGATATGAAGCACCAAAAGTCATGTGGGCCCCATTTGGGTAAGTTAGTACATCAACTTCCCGGGATCATAACTTTTTCATACGATCTCTGTTTTAGGAGTATGATAGCTAATTGGAAAGTTATCATCAAGGAGATTCATTTTGGGGTCTCAATCATGCCTTTAGATATCATTGAGAACCTCTATCTCTAAAAACCTTCATTTGGGCCCTCAAAATGGCCCCGAAAGTTAAAAACTGCTAAAAATAGTAAATTGCCAAATTTGCCAGAAAACTATTTTGAGCCAGTCAAAAAAGGTGGGTGGCCACTATTATCCACTGGATAAATTTTTGAAAAAATCCTCTTTTGATAGAGGCTTATGATAAACTTTCATCCAATGCCCATTTATGAAAAAGGAAGTCTGATTCTCATCAATAGTCTTTATCCTCACTGAACCATTGTCATATAATGTATCCACCTCATGGGGTCCCAACCATCTAGTAGACAATTTATCCTTAAAATTTTTGAATCTACTATCATATAGGAGGGCCCAATCACCTGACTAAAAGGACTTCTTTTTTATGTACTTGTCATGCCATTTGGTTCTTTGTTCTTGTATCAAGGTGGTTCTTTGTAGAGAATCTTGTCTTATCTCATCAAACTCATTTAATTGTAATAGCCTCTATTTTTTAGCTTCATTCAGATCCATTCCTAATTGCATGGAAGTTATGAAGGTTTTTACCAGAAATTCTATCGGAAATAATACCTGCTTCCCATACACCAACTCATAAGGTGTATGGCCTATTGTATTCCTCCAAGCTGTCCTATAGACCCACAAGGCCTCTGACTACCTATCAGTGCAGTCTTTGTGATGCAACTGAAAAATCTTAGTGAGGATGGATTCTATCACTTTGTTGGTTGATTATACTTGGCCATTTTCTTGGGGGGTGATAGGGAGAAGAGTTTCTGTGTTTGATCCTGTACTGTTCAGTAAGATCCTTGACCAAAGTTGAGGTGAATTGTGTTCCTTATTCGGCGACTATTTCCCTAGGTACCGTGAAACAAGTAAACATTTCCTAAAAGAGGAAGTCTACAATAGATTGTTCATTGGTTGAATACAAAGCCTTGGCTTCTACCCATTTTGTCACATAATCTGTGCAAACTAAGATGTATTTTTTTTCTACAGGACATGGGGTTGATAGGTCCTACAAAATCTAAAGCCCATTTTTCAAAATGTTCGATCACTACTTGGTCTTGGATAGGCATTTCATCGATTTTAGTAGGTTTTCCCATTCTTTGGCAATCATCACAGCTGGCCACATATTTATTTTCATCTTTAAAAATGGTTGGCCAGTAATAGGTAGACTGTAAAATATTGTATGCTATCCTTTTGTCAGGAAAATGGTCTCCACATGGGCCATCATGACAAGCTCTTAATCTATCCTACATCTCATCCTCTTGAACACATCTTCTGATTACTAGATCAGGTCCAATTCGATATAAGCAATCCTCATGCCACATATAATTGGCACTTAGATGAATAATTCTTTTTTTTTCTCTAGATGGCATACTTTGAGGAAACTTTCCTGATACAAGATAGTTGGCTATGTCTGCATACCAAGGGGTGTAAGTAGAAATGGAAAATATATTCTCATCCAAAAAATCATCATCTACTGGAGTACTGTCACCTACATGAATAATCCTATATAAGAAATCAACAACCAAATTATCTCTTCCAGGCCTATCAATGATAGTGATATTGAATTCTTGTAGTAGTAATAGCCATCTAGTCACTCTATCATTTGTAATAGGTTTGTTCATTAAAAATCTAATAGTTGAATGGTCAGTGTGCACAAAAACTTTGTATCCTATTATATAGTGTCTAAATTTGTTGATGGCATGTACTAGTGACAAAAATTATTTTTCCGTGACAGTGTAGTTTACTTCAGTAGGTGAGAGATTCTTGCTGACAAAGTATATAGCAAAGGGAATATCCCCTTCCCTTTTTCCTAAGACAACTCCCAAAGTGGTATATGAGGCATCTATGCAAATATGGAAAGGAATAAACCAGTTTGGTCCTCTCAAAACAGGGGCACTTGACAACTTTGTTTTTAAGATTTCAAAAGAGATTTGACATTGTTTATTCCAACATAATTCAACATCTTTTGTCAACAGTTTGAATAGGGGGGCATCTAGGTTTGTAAATTTTTGAATGAACCTCCTATAGTCGCCAGCATGACCTAAGAAACTTCTGACTTCCTTTTGTGAGCTAGGGATCTTGATTTGGGAAATAATGTTAATCTTGGTAGGGTCCACCCTTATTCCTGTACTAGAGATGTGGTGAACTAGAACAATTCCTTTCGTGAGCAACGTCCTAGATTTTTCATGACTAAGAAAAAGGTTGGTCTCTTTACACCTAACCAGTAATTTCTCCAAATTATCCAATGCATGTTGTAAATCATCCCCATACACCGTGAAGTCATCCATGTAGACTTCCACACAATCATTGGTCAAATTAGAGAAAATAGCCAAGAAAACCCTTTGAAAGATAACAAGAGCATTACATAAACCAAAAGGAATAAACTTATAGGAATAGGTCCCCCAGGGGTAGGTAAATGTGGTCTTATCCTAATCTTCTGGTGAAATTTGGATTTGATTGTAACCACTAAACCCATCCAAGAAAGAAAAATATCTCTTCCCAGACAAAGTGTCTAAGACCTAATCTATGAAAGGAAAGAGGAAGTAGTCTCTATAGGTAGCCTTGTTTAATTCTCGAAAGTCCACACAAATCCTCCATTTACCATTTTTCTTAGGTACAATAACTAATGGGGAGACCCACTTTCTATCTGATATAGGGTAAATGAAGTTGGCTTGCAGGAGTTTCTAGAGTTCTTCTTTTACTATATATTTCAAGTCTAGATTCATTCTTATTTGGGGTTTCCTAACAGGTATGATCTGATCGTTAGTGTAGATATGATGCATACAGGTGTTGGGTGGATCCCTTTCATGTCAGAGTAATCCCATGCAAAAGCATCAGATTTCCCTTGAATCATTTGTATCAACTTATGTTGTTGTTTTGTTTCTAAGCTAACATTGATATATAAGGATTTTCCAAGGATGATTTCAACATCTTGAACAAATGATTCTTTCACTTCCTCTATTTGTGAAATAGTGGCTATTGTAGAAGTGGAAGGGTGTCAAATTTCTTGAAATTCGGGGCTAAATATGTGTGTGTATTTAGGGAAAGATTGAGGATATTCAATGCATGCTGAATCAACCAATAATAGACTTAAAAATATTTCTTTAGTTTTCTCTTGAAGTCCTTTTACTTGTTCAAGTATGAAAAAGGGTTGACTGTAGTCCTCCTCCCCATAGGGATTCTCCAACCAGAGAGGAACTTCAATGGTTGGTTGGGTGGGGGGGGAAAGGATAAGTTTTTGACTGTGAGTGTCATTCGAAATTGTCATCTCTCCAGATCGACAACTAATAAATGCATCAGCAGTGGCCAACCAAGGTCGACCAAGCACTACTGGGTGTCCTGGTTTGGAGGATTTTGGATGAATTACTAAGAAATCCACAAGGTATTCCCAAGAGGCCAAAGTAACTATTATATCATCTAAAATTCATGTTGGGGTGATGACTGATTTGTCTGCAAGTTCCAACAAAGTTTGTGTTGGTATTAGGTGATCTAGTTGCATAGTTTTCATAGTGTTTGCTGATATCGCATTTATTGCTTCCCCTAGATCAATCAGTGTGTTAGGTAAGGCAACACCATTAATTTCTAAGGTTACCACTGGGCTCCCTGGATCACTATACTTAGATGCCATTGATGTTATAAACTCTGACAACTGTCCTACCACATGTATGATAGGAGGCTCCTTCCTCTTTCTCCTTGTATTTTTAATGCAAAGGTCCCTTACAATTTTAGCATAGATAGGTATGTCCTTGATGGCCTGTTGTAGTGGGATATTCACACATATGTTTCTGAGTTCAGTATCTAGATTATGTCTTAGAGGTTCCTCAGATTTATTTACAAGTAGCCTTTCTAGATAAGGATGATTTATTTTCTGAGGCATTTCTGCTACAAAGGAGTTGGGAGAAGGAATTTCTTGTTGTACTGGCATGTCTCTTTCTTCATTTAATGGATTAGTCATTTGTTCTTCTCTTTGAACCGTTTGGACATCTATTTGTTCTTCTTCCTGATTTGTGTGATTATCTACTTGTTCTTCTTGGATAACCACAGTAGTATTTTTTTTGTTTACAACCCTCCCTGATCTTAATTCAATTCCATTGAATGGAGCTGGTGTTATTACATAAGTGGGGAAGGTTTGTACTTCAACATTTTGTACAGGTTGTGTCACCTATTAGTTGGGTTAGGGATAGGTTGTGCAAGAATAGGGGTAGGCTGAGGAGGTTTTTGAATAGGTGTAGATTGCATTTGTTGATGCATATTTGGATTCATGGGTAGTGCAAGTTGTTGTTGCAACTATGGAGGTTGAAGAAGAGCAAGAGGGTTAACTCCTGGGAGCATCTAGGAAATGTTCGAAGGGTATTGTGGATAGGTGGGAAACTTTGTTGGTTGGAAGGGAACATTCCCATGTATAGGTCCTCTCCACCCTTGTTTCCAAGGTTGGGTTTTTGGCTGTTGTGGCAACCATTGAGGATACGACATGGGAGGTACCCATTGTTGTTGTGGATATTGTGTAGTTGGGTCTACAAACATATTGGGGTTTTGTTGTTTCCATGGTCTCCTAGGGGGGTAAGATGTTTCAGGTTATCCTCCTCCCTTGAATATGGCCTTGAGTCTAGGTAGAGAAGGGCACTCATTAATAGGATGATCCTCTATACAGAGACCATGGATTTCAATAACATTAAGGGGACAATCCTTTTCAGGGTGCTTCTTCCTACATCGATGACAAAAAATTGCTAATGCAACATTTTCTTCCTCTTATTTTCTTTTAATTTTCATAGTATCAAGTTGGGAACTGATGGTGTTTAGGATATTTGTTTTGAATTTTTCTAATAGATTTCCCAATTCAATCCTAGTGACACCTCCAGATGTCGGTTTAAAAATTCTATTTGTAGGATCCCTTATACTTTTTCTAGTCTTGGACTGACTGTGAGAGTATCTTTTACAATACTCTGCTATGTTTGCAAATGGATTTTGGTACACATCCCAAAAACTCATGAGTTTTAGTAATTCAATGCAATCATCCCTCACACCCTTTAGAAAGACAGTCCTAATTGTAGTTGTGTCTAAGGAAAATTGCTTAGTCTTTTGGTAGTTGTATAAGAACCTCTCTAGGTAATATTCTAAGATTTCTTCTTCAGATTGTTGCATTTTGAATATATCATTTCTAGCATCCCTAGGTATGCAGTACTCTTGGTATTTCCGGAGGAAGGTCTCCTTCATACCATCCCAAGACAAAATGGTGTGCTCTCCTAGACTCATGAACCACATTAGTGTTGAATATTTTAGTGTAGCTGGGAAAAGTTTTAATTTTTGAGCATTATCCGTATAGTTATAACTCCTACACAATATGTCAAATTAAAATAAAAATGAGTCAGGGTCTTCTTTCGACATATTGTGGAAGTGTGGTAGCGAGGACAAGGGAATTTTCTTCATAGCAATGTCTCTGGCGACATCCAATATGGGAAATCCAAATGTCTATGTTTCATTAGCTTCATTTCCCTCTTCTTCTACCATATCTCCAAATAATCTGTAGGGGAGTGGTGAGGTATCTCCACTGAGTGATGGTTCAACCACTGATTTATTTGGTATCTATAGTTGTTACAAATTTTTGTGTGGCCTTCCAATAGCAGATGCAACCTCCTCTATTACTACCTTTGTTTCTTTTCCAGATTTTCCTTTTGATGGGGTCGCTAGTGCTTCCTCTTTTTCTTGCTCTCTCATGCTTTCGAAATGGTGGATTCAGATTTAGTGCCTTTAGTTGTTGTTGCAATCCCTGCCTTTGAGCTCTCTCCTTTGAGAATTTTTCCTGCACGAATTTTAAATGAATTAGTATGGGAGGGGGGTTTTTTGTTGTTTGTTTTTCTAACTTTTCTGAAATTTTGGGAGCAATAAATCTACCTTTATTATCCCTATACCTACTCATAAAAGAAATTCCAGTAAATAAATAAAAACACAGATTCCTAATTATCAAAGGTAGGAGGACAACCTAGCTTTGGAGAAACCCCACCAAAGTGTATGCACAGGTTCTTATCTCTCATCTTACTGTCTTCTCTCCGCCCTCAAATTGTCCTTAAATCCAATCCAAACTTCATCAAACCAATCAAAACTCAAAATGATACCTATTACCATTTACAACTCCCCTACAATGGTGCCAAAATGTTGGTGTATAAACATGTTCAATGTATATCTTACACTCATTTATATGTCAATCTAGGATTCGTAATAAAAAGAGTTGTTACACTATATGTGTCGAGAACAGGTAACATACCTATGTCTATTGCATATAGGAAATAATTAATAACATAAAAACTTTGTTTCAAATATTTCTAGATACTTCAAAAACCTTTGAACTTAGAAGAGAAAACTGATAATGAAACTTCTTCAAACAACATCCAATCAAAAATATTATATCCTAGGGAAACAAGCATGTTCATTCTAGTATTATGAATTAGAGATATGAACCTAAGAAGATTGTCTCTTCTAGAAATCAACTCCAATCACTCTTGAAATCGAAATCAATTCCATCTTTATGCAATTCAAATAAACCATTACAAGGAACAATCAACGTAACTGAGAGACTTCACTATGGAGCATGAAGATGAGATATAAAGTCTTTTGGTTCCTTGACATACCAAAACTACTGCAATCATACACTCAAGATACCAATCTCACACTTCAGACAATTTAAATGGAAATCTCCAATATTTGAGAAGGAAATATCTATTCAATCTAGCACCTCATTGTTCACACTAATCCAAAATCAAATAACTCAATGTTGAACTCTTGAAAGAGATTAAATATTAATAACACACACTACAGTAAAACACTCACACAATCACACAAAATGTATATAGGGAGGTTGACCTTGGTTGGGGCGGTGGGCCCTTGCCGAACCAACAAGGAACCTCTTAAGGAAATAACAGACTAAGACGTTTTACTCATACGTAGAGATTTGAATAATAGATCTTTTTCATTAATTCAACTGGTAAATTGGATCAACAATTCTTCACCTCATACATATAAATGATATGTATTATCTGGTACTGATAGAATACCTGTTACATTCCTTATTTTCCACTTACTATCACCTATACAACATCCCTTATATAGAAGGTAAGATGATACTATCAATATCTATGGATAAACATTAAACAATTTTTAAAGATATTACAACTGATATTTACATCGAATTTCTAGGAATCGACTCCATCCTCATGACATGAAGTGCATGAGTGATGGAGTCCCTTGTAATTTGGAAAACTGATTTGGAAGGTTCGGTCCAACTGCCTTCTCGAAATCTTCATCATCATACTGGTCCAACTGGTGCATTCTAGAAATAGGGGTTTTGGTACCAGAATACACACAGTCGTGAATCAGGGTACCAAAATGGATGCAGAGAAGACAATACCGGAATATGCTGCTCATGAGTCAAACCATTAGGACTATACAAAATAAAACACTTTAATCAAATTAATTCAAGAAAGTTAAACAAAACATGCTTTAAATCATCAATTACCTCTTGTGAACATGAACCAGGTCATTAGGTATGTGTTTGTGAGTAAATAGTCAATTTTAGGCTTATAACATAGGAAAAAAAGGCTCTGATACAAGGTAAGATAGGGAATTATACATGTCGAAATGGGGACTCAACACTCCTGCAACCACTACAGTTGTAGTGTTGGAGGCACATACTGGTACTATGGCTCGACCTGTAGTTAATTCTTCGCCTCTTTCCTCGAACCCTTTTGGGGGTCTTAGTCATTCACCGACTTACAATTTTCAGTCCATCCCTATGGCTTCTATTCCATTTTCTTATGGTATGCCTGATTTCACTTCACATTTTTCAACTTCCATCCTAGCTACTGGCCATAATGCTAGCATTGGGCTTGGGGGCACTACACCTCCGTACACTCCATTTCCATTTGGTGGTTCTCATATCCCTCAAATGAATCCTAATATAGGAAGTGTCCCTGCTCTCAACCCCGGTTCTAATCCTTTTACGACTGGATGGAACAACCAACCTGGTGGACAAGTTCCAGCCTATATCCCTACCTCCTCGGTGCCAATTTCAACCAATACTTTTAGCATGACGAATCCACTTCAATCCTCTGGGTTCCCTCTTGGAGGAGTTCAGTCTTACCCTTTGGGCAACTCCAAACTTGGATCTAATCTGTTTGGGGGAAATTTTCATAACCCCCAACCCGGATCTTATTCAGTTGGGGGCAATTTTTATAATCCTCAATAGAACATTCCTGCTAGAATGACACTCAACCCACTTTATATGAATCAGCCTGGAGGAGGGCCTTATAATTCTGGACAGGGCTATGGTTCTTACCAGAATCCTGGATGGACTGTAGTTCCACACGCACAACCTTTCGCAGGAGGTTGGAGCCACATGTCGCAACCTCATCTCCCTTTTCTAGACACACTTAATTTTCCATATTCATCTAAGTTAATGAACGACCTGGTGAGTCATGATCCCACATGGCCCCCCGTCCCCACCAAACTTCCTTTAGACATCCCAAATTTCGAAGGTAAGAATGGAGATGACCCTGGTGATCAAGCCACTACCTTTCACCTTTGGTACTCATAGAGTTCTCTTAATGATGATTCCATTAGATTATGATTGTTTCAATGCACTCTCATTGGAGTTGCGGTGTAGTGGTATATTGAGCTACCCAGGGGGACATATGGGTCATTTAATCAGTTGGTGATGGTCTTTCTTAACCACTTTCAGTTACGCATTCGTTATGATGTTGTCCTCGAACTTTTGTCAAATTTATGCCAGGACACCACCACTCATATCTCAGATCATATCCAGGAGTGGTGTAGACGAAAGAGGTTGATTAATACTCCTATACCCCTAGCCTTTATTTTAGAATGGTTCCTTAAGTCTTTCCACCCTCCTATCTCGAAGGACGTTGCTACTTCTGGGGTCACCATTGAAGAAGAAGATATCTTTAGAGCCCAACAGATAGATTTGATATATTCTTAGTCTCGGATGTTATATCACCTTCTTCTAGAAGCACCACGGTCAAGTTACAACCCTAGGAAAAAACCTAGACCTCATGTCGATGGCATTGTAGGATCTGCTAATGTAAAGTCCACGGAATCAACGATGAGCCACTTGAAGGATTTGTCTCTAAACCAACCTGCTGGAGGACCATCTTCGTCTATGTCTTCAACCCCACTTAGTCAATGGATGTACATTCCATGCAATTGGCAAAAAACCCAAATGGTGAACAACAACCAAGCAAGAATAAAAGGAAAGGTCAAAATAATCATAAGGGTGCGAAAAATGGTAATAAACCCAAGGACAAAGATAATAATGGGAAACTGAATGATAAGGTTGGAGAGGGCAAGAAAGAGAAACGTAAGGTGAAGTTTCCTTGTAAAATTCGTATCGATGACCACCTTACACATTTATGCCCCAAAATCACAGAGGTTCTGAGGATTTTGACTCTACCACCTACTGTGTTGACGAATCCATTCCCACATAACCAACACTTAGCCTCGACCTCTTCGAATGCAAGAAATGTGGCTGATGGGAGTCAAAACCCACCGTTGTAAGATGGGGACCACATATGTATCAATATGGTCGATGTGAAAATCGATGTAGCCACTCGATATCGAGATTATAGATCTTCACAAGCTAACTCTGGTCTAGAAGCTCCCCCTCCTCCTCCGGAGATGAATTTACAGATCGAGAAACCAGATCCACCGCCTCATATTCCGAAAGGAGTACTTAAGCACTCTACACACAATCCTAATGCTAGAGCTGCCTAGAACTACTCTATTGTTGAGGATCTGGGCCAAACCCCTTGTGTGATGTCATATTTGGAGGTACTCCACGTGGACTATTCCAAGTATACCATCAAACGTGTGGTTGTTTATGAAGGTGTTGTCACCTGCATGATATCCCTTGTCTTCTGGAAAGCTCTTGATTCTCCGACCCTTTCCAAGTCATCGAACATGTTGACCGCATTTGACGGTCATTCCTTCTACCCCCATGGTATTCTCCCTACCTTTCTGGTCCATTTAGGTGTGAAGATGGTAGAGGTGGAGGTAGAGGTAGTTGATGTGCCTCTTGATTATCACCTATTACTAGGCCACATTTGGACCTATGTTATGGTCGTTGTTGTATCGCTCGTCTTCCGTACGCTTTGTTTTCCTAATCAAGGGAAGATCGTGACCATCGACCAATTATCTTTTGTGTACTCTAGTCCTAATTCATCTGTCGGATCATCGATCCCCGTGATTGACAATTCTCAGCCGACAACTGAGAATATCGGTGTTGGAATGTATTCTTCCCTTATGGGTACTTTCAACTTCTCGGCACCGAATCACCACGTTTGCGCCATGTATAGTAGACTTTCTTTGACAGGGAGGTCCATTCCTTTCCACACTTCCTATTTTAGTGATCCATGGACCCTACATTCCCCGAATTTGTCATATGAAGGTCAATCACATGCCAGAATGGTCATGCCACTATCGATAGTAGAGATCATGTATCAAGTTGTTCTTGACTCTTCCGCCAATCCCGATCATGTTACCTCGCCAATGGACAAGGAGGATCCTGTTCTTAGGCCTGAATGGGCCACCTCGTTGTCTTGTTCACATGATTGCCTAAATGAGACTTTGACTTTGGATGAAGCCATCCTCGAAGCCATGAATGGTTCCGATAGACCTTGGGATGATATGCATCATCGAGCTTATTTTCTCCCAAGTCTTGAAAGAATCGAGCAAGATAACTTTCGGTCTACTTTGAGTGAGATAGTCGGTCACACCATAGTTTCACTTCATACGCACAACATTTATGCCAAAGGAAACATGGCGAGTATCTCTCCTACCATCTCGATCGATATATTTCGTACCCTTGTAAAGGTTGAAAATGTAAATATAGGTGCATATTGTTCTCCAGAAGAAATTTTGATCTACACCAAACTCTTCAAAGAATTTAGAAATGTATTTGCTTGGTCATATGAAGAGATGCCAGGGATCGACCCTCGTATTGTCGAACATGAGATTAGAACTTATCTGGATGCTAAACCTATTCGACAATGTCTTAGAGATGTAAATCCTAGGAAGGCTCCTGCTATTAAGGCAGAGGTGGAGAAGCTACTTAATGATGGCTTCATCTACCCAGTTCCCTTGACCGAATGGGTATCCAACCTTGTTCCTGTGAATAAAAATCAAGGAAGAATCCATGTAAGTATCGACTTTTGTGACTTGAATAAGGCTTGTCCTAAAGATAATGTCCCCACACCTTTCATCGATTATATTCTCGATGAGTGTGCGGGAAGCGAAATATTTTCTTTTATGGACATATTTTTAGGGTATAACCAAATCCAAATCAAACCTAAGGACCAACACAAGAAGACATTTATTTGTTCTTAGGGTACTATTGCATAGCAGAAAATGCCTTTCGGCCTTAAAAACGTTGGAGAAACCTTCCAACGTGCCATAACTTTCGCTTTTCATGATATTAAGCACATAGTCTCAGCCTAACTTGATGATCTCGATGCTCACTCCTGTAAGAGAGTGGATGATGTTATGCACCTTCATCTTATTTTTGAAATATGTCATTATTATAGAATCTGGTTGAACCCTCATAAATGCATCTTTTGCATTAACTCTGGTCGTCTTTTGAGATTTTTAGTCTCCGATACAGGGATCATGGTATATCCTCTTAACATTGAGGAAGTACTTTAATTGCCTCCCCTGTGCACGATTAGACAACTTCAGGGTTTACAGGGGAAAGCTAACTTTCTATGTTGCTTCATACTAAATTATGCCAATATCGCTAACGGTTTCATGTGCCTCTTGAAGAAAGACACCCCTTTTATCTGGGATGAGCGAGCCCAAGAGTCTTTCAATGCTTTGAAGAGAGACTTAGTATCGACCCCTCTGTTGAAGTCTTCTGATTACAATAGAGATTACTTGCTTTATATTTCCACATCTGAAGAGATGATTGGTATGGTTCTAGTTTAGGAGGATGATGAGCTCCATGAGCACGTCACCTACTATATTAGTCGAAACTTACTCGGCCCTGAACTTAATTATTCTCACATTGAAAAGATAGCTTTGGTTGTCATTCACATAGTCCAATGTTTACATCACTATATATTGCTTTGCAATACTACTATGGTTGTTGATGTCAATGCATTTCAATTTGTCCATACCAGGCGTATCATATGGGGGAAATATAATAAATGGATTGTCATTTTTCAAGAGTTTGATCTCGACTTCACTTCGACAAAGTCCAAGAAATCACTAGTCTTCATAGAGTTAATATCTGATTTTCCATGAGTAGATGAGGATGTTATCCATGTTGATTCATTTACAGACGAACACATTTTTCTTGTCTCATCGTACGACCCCGGGTACAGAGACATTGTTCTCTATCTTCAGACCTTGAAGTTCTCTAAGCATCTCTCGTGATATGATCGATGACGTATTATATACCAAGATAAGAAGTATACTATCATCGATGACACTTTGTATTGTCAAGGAATAAATGATATATTACATCGTTGTTTAAATCATGAAGAGGTCGAGTCATTCCTAAATGATTGCCACAAAGGGGCTTGTGGTGGTCACCTATCCGGGCTTGCGACAACCCAAAAAATCTTGCAAGCTGGTTATTTCTGGCCTACTACCTTTAAAGATTGTATTGAAGTGGTTTATAAGTGTCACCCCTGCTGGGTGTTCACTTGGAAAATGTGCTCACACCCATCCCCTCTTCACCCAGTCATTATCGTCGGTCCCTTCACCAAGTGGGGGGTACACTTTGTAGATTGCAACCCAACTTTGGTTGGGGGGAATCAACATATTATCATGGTCATCGACTAATTTACTAAGTGAGATGAAGCCATGCCTACCATGAAATCCGATGGAAAGACTGCTCCCTTCTTCGTATTCAATCAAATTATCACCTAGTTCAGTATCCCGAGTGAGATTGTCATTGATCATGGCAATCACTTTCAGAACAAAATGATGGTAGAACCAGCATCTAAGTTGGGGTTTAGACATGTTCATTTCTCTCCTTATTAACCCCGGGCAAATGGGAAAGTAGAGGCCATCAACAAGTCTCTCAAGACCATTTTGCAAAAACATGTCAGTCAGAGTATGAATGATTGGCACATCATGCTATATCTTGCGCTTTGGTTATACCAAACCACAGTTAAGACTGCCACCAGGTTTTCCCCTTTCCAATTAGTGCACAGTGTAGATTCGATTATTCCTATTGAATGTGAAATACCTTCTCTTAAGTTGGCAGTTGCACTCCTACCTGACACTTCATATCTAGAGCGACGCCTTGTGCACCTAGAGAGTCTTGATGAGAAGCGTCAAGACGCCTTTATGACTATCGAGGCAAACAAAAAATGTGTCAAGGTCTAGTACGACAAGTCTATCTGTTCTCGGTTGTATGTTGAGTGTGACTTGGTCCTTTTATATGACCAATCCAAAGAACCAATGGGGGCAGGCAAGTTTAAACCCATGTGGCACGGTCCTTATATCGTGCGACGTGTTCTAGAAAAAATATCCTATGAGTTAGAATATTATGAAGGGAATATGTTGTCCGAGCCCAGAAATGGGCTCTACTTGAAAAGATATTATGCTAGAGCCCTAGGCTTGAGAGGAAATCTTTGTATACTAATGTAATTCAGTGTATATACATATTGTTTCCCTTTATTTTTGTCTTTGTCTTGCTTATCGAGTTTTCCCTTCATTGATAGATGTCAAGAGAGTCTTTGGTCTACCTAGGATTCACAAACGGAGCCATTCATCATACATGGAACTTGGATTCAGCCACTTGGGTGGTTTAATCAGCTGAGGGTCTTTTGGTGTCTTCAGGTGGCATATCCCTAGGGCCATCCATGAATAATGTGGTCGAATATAACATCGTCATAGAACTTTTGCGCAATGCTATCTCCCATGGTATTCACTCTTTAGAGGTTCATCTGGATTCCCAGTTAGTAGTATGCCAGTTGAATGGCCATTACTGTGTGCGAGATCCTAATTTACTCCAACAATTCCTACGGGTACTTATTTTAAAACGATAGTTTGATTTTATCACATATTATCACATTCCTAGGAGTGCTAATCATGTATCCGATGCCTATGTTAATTACGTTTTAGATTGGCATTTGTCACATTAATAAAGGAAATAAAACCATTAAATCAATGTACACATTGTAAAATATAAGTAAAGCCGAAGATCCCTTTTTATATATTTCAAAAATATGGTGTTGATATTACACAATTGGGGCTAAAACCCTCAATACATATATATAGCCAATATATAGATCTCATGACATCTACGCCTATGGGCCCATATGTGTGTTATAATAGAAAACCATAGCATTTTTGTGATGTCGAAAGAGTCATGCCCATGCTCTAGGTACACCAACCACTTGTCGTTGCATGGCTTCAGGTAGCTCCTCTACCTGAACCATTGGAATCCTCTGAGTCAAACGAGATAGGTTTCCCTTCACATTTTGTAGGACTCTATCAGCTTCTCCTCCCATCCCCTCATCACTCGGATTCCTCCATCGATGTCGAGGTAACCCCTTCGGCCATCACAGACCCACGTCTACGTCACACAAGTGTCTAGCTAATACTTCAACACCACCCAAAAATATTTTTGTCTCATAATACAAAAATACAAAAAAATGAAATATTTAAAAACATTTTACCTATGTCACTGTAGGTGGTCCCTAGAGGAAGTGACATATCTGGATCTCCTCTGAAATTGATCCTCGCATAGGGATAGTCATCCAGATAGATGAATTGTCGTCGCCACCAGAAGAAAAAATCCTCTTTGTAGGGTGTTGGCACCCTACCTCCCCCCTGTCGTCTCATGACCTCGGTCCACTGCACCATGGTTGGATCGTTCGGTCCTTTAGGAAGGATCTCCACTCTAGGTCCCAGACCTACAACTCGCTCGAAAAAGAAACTGCAAAGAATAGAGGGAAACCAGAAGTTTCGCTTACCCCCTTGTTTTCACTCTGTCAACTAACCTTTCATATTGGTCAATAGTGACATACAATAGTCATAGAGAGTGGGTCTCGCACACTGTACTACATAAAACATGAGTAGCCTCAATGCCTAGTGCAATGAAGCCGAACCTGTGATCCTGGTCAATACAAGCACGATAATATTTAGGCTGAGGTTATTTATTGTCTAGATAGGGATTTGACTTCCTACCTTGGGAGTCCTCACTACACAGTGGGCATCGATATACTCCTCGATATTCATCCCACTCCCTGCTCCACGTGACTTGAGTTTTACAGCCTCTCCTCAGCGTGATAGAACAGTCAAGAATTAGATGTACTCTACTTCGATCCTCAATGGTTGTCCATCGAGGATAGATCTCTTGCTATCAGGGTCCCAATAACCCACCAACATCTTCAACAACCTCACTTGGGCCCTCATTCCTTTGAGAGACCAAAACTTATACAAGCCACACCTTTTTAGAGCCGCTTGAGCCACCAAATCTCAATCCATAGCTACATCAACCTCCTCATGTTCTCTCTCTCTCCATTCAAGAACCATCCTGCAAAGGACAAATTAAATTTTGAGTTAAAACCCTCTTGTTTGGTCATTTACCTGTCTGTACACGGCTTCCTTTGCATACAGTAGTGTGTAGGGTTAATATACATGCCCTATGGTTCACACAGTGGCATATACCTTGTTGTATACACAACCTAAACAAAGCCATCCCGCGTACACCAAAACCCACATTTTACGCCCTCCATAACTAAAAAAATGGAACCTAATTCAAAAATGCAATCCACTGAATTTGAATAGGATGAGAAGTAGAGTTACCTAATCCAAACGGTTCATGATTTCGTTGTCTGATTCTCCCGTGATCACCATTTGAATCTTGAAGGTATTTTGGTCCAAATTGCTCTATTTGGGTAAAAATCAAAATGCTATAGTAATTTTTTATTTATTACTATTTATAAGCTATTTTTACCCACTTTATATAGTTTCATGCCATGTTTTCACCTAATGGACTAATACAAGAGTGGTTTTGAGTTGGATTTTGTAGTTTTGACCCAGATTTCTTGCAGATTTCAACGTTAAGATTGGTCGTTCATCACCTCGGGAAGGTATTTTCATAACCTAGCATATAGGATAGGTATCCACTCCATCGTGCATATTTTCATTATCCTCTAAACACCATTTTTTTTTCCTTAGGTACGAACCCATTTGTTGCGACATAGAACCTTTCGTTTGCTATAAGTAGTGTCACTAATAAATGGTAGAGACTTACCAAACATGGGTGCCCTAGTTAGATCCTCTTTATCATTTGGTGCCCATGCCGATTTTTTTCCGTAGGACTGGAAGTCCATTATAGCTTGATACATGACTTTATGATGAGGCTCGTTTATCACTCATACACATGCGGCCTTATTCCCCGTGGACTCCCAAAATGAGTCTTAGTTAAGCTCTTTTCTAACTCGTTACCAAAAATAGAAAAGATCGTCGAGTGAACTTGTCTTTTTCACACTCGTAAATTGGATTTGAAAATACGTCTATTTGGAACAAGTTTATCCCTTTTTCACACAAGTAGACTAAAAGACATAAAAAAGGACATTTTTTTGGCATTAAGTTGTGATTGCATCTCATTCCCTCACTTACAGTATTAAGCCTTTAGCCGGTTCTCTCTTTGCGTTATAAATCATTGCGTAAACAATTTTTTCATCATCAACCAAGAAGAGCCTTGATTATATCCTTCGCAATTTGACACCCTATACCTTGGAGGGAAGATCACCCCGAGTGTCCATCTCCCGCATGAATTTCCTTGCATTGAGCATAGGTACGTTCCATTGCTGGAACTATTTTTGCTTACTTGCAACACTCGTTTCCTCCTCTGTATCATAACATTCATTTGTTATGAAAAAAAAAAAACAACGGGCTGGAAGGGAGTACTATATTATATTTGGCAGCAGTCGTGTCGCATTTGAACATAGCACAAAGTTATTGAGTACTTTTTTCATCATAAGTTTGGGTTTAGCATGGCCTTAGGAAGTTGATCTCATTACAGAGTTTTCTCTACCGAATATTTACTCTTCCAGTCCCTATAGAGAACATTATTGATGCCTCCTGCATCTAATAGTTACATTATTGAGTCTATGATGTTAGATTCTACTATATGTCTCGTGATCTTGTTCAAAGGAAGTCTATCAACCTGTGTCAGCCATTCCTCAGAACTCTTGACTTTGTATGTTGGCCATAGCATCAATTTGTCTCAGAATCACATGATAATATGGTCTTATCATGCACCCTAGCCCTACTTTCATCACTAGTAGGTCACCTTGAACCCAATAGTCAACATTTCATCATTGGTTGTTCACTGGGTGGTTTACCTTATGTTTGATGGCAAGACATCTATTCACGCTTTGGGATTCATGTAGTTTCTTAGATATCTAGCCTTATTGGTGGTTTCCTCGCCTTTGTCATCATTTTTCATCATTGTCTTCTATTCAGAGGGTCTTTTCCGTGTACCACTTGAATTTGGCACATGCGAAAGACACATAGGGTTGTTGGTTCATGAACATGTTCTGCATCCGATATCAACCAAATTATGAAGCTCCTGCTTTGTTACTCATGATGTCTGATGAGATATGCATTAATTCTCTCCTTTCAGTGGGTCTCTTTCCACCGACTTCAACTCATTTATTCTGGATATGGGACCTAGAGTTTTATGAGTACCTTGAGGCTTGCATTCATTAATGGCAGGCTTTCTCGCCATCGAAAGATGGGAATACCTTAATGTCTACTGATAAATGGATTCCTCAAGTGTTAGACACCGACTCCTTTATTCACACTTGTAGGAATGTGCTCGGTGCCTTGATAACTACTTTAATTATTGGTAGGTTGTATCACATTTGTTAACGATATACCTCAATGAATTGTAATCAAACGATGTCTCATTATGTTCGACCTCAACTCCTTTATTCACATGATGTAGACTTGCACCCTGGCCGATATTGTAGAAGACTTGAAGACATCAATATCTAGCCATAGCTTTCCTGAGTTGTTGCTTCCCTTTCATTGGACCAACACCTATTTGACTTCAATAATCATGGGACATTAGATTATACTCATTGTATATAGATATCTTCAGATTGGTTTTGAGACTGGTTCTACTGGGCCTTGTTCATGATTGTGACATCTTTTGGCATATAAACGCATTTGTATTTGCCTATTCATGGCCACAAACACTTATTTGGTATATTTTCCACATGGATTTGTATTGTATTCTATTGGAAGGCATGTATGTAAAGTCAATACAGAATGTAATGAGCAACTAGTCTTTCCAGTTGGGTTCACACCACTCCACTTCTGGGTTATTTATAATGTATTTTGGCCATTGCATATACTCCTCTGATCTCACACATTAGGGGACATATGTTATAGCAATATTTTCCTCACCATTTCTATCTTGCATAGAGGGCCTTTGTCCATTTCTCTATGCAGACTTATCATCCCTTTTTAATGAATCCGGAGCTAAAAATACATATTTTCCCACATATACATGTCCTATCTACTATACAACATGTGTATACATAGGATGCTCCACCACAACCCGCGTACATCGCAATTTGTGCCATAAAATACAAAAATGAAGTCGGTTTTCCATGTCACGATAGGAGATCTCTGATCCTTGGCATTCCATATACTAGAAACATTCTGACTCGACCCTTCAGTTGAATTTTGAAGTCTATAAGAGCACAACTCCGAGCTATGGAAAATAGGATAAATAATTCAACTTTGAGAGAAAAGTTACTCTGGAGAAATTAATTCATATTGAGTCTACATCCCTTTGTCCCTCAAGTATGAACACAATGTTCAACCCCCAAGATATTTCCCTATTGTTGAGAGAACCTCATTGTCTCTTTTCTATGAGCTTTCCTTTGGTGGAGGATTGAACTAGTGGAGACCCAGTTGGAAGGAACTTGGTTTCTTGGTTCTGAACCATGCCAACATGGAAGTTTGTAATGTTATCACTTCTGCTAATCATTTATTAATAAAAATACTCCTTTCTCGTCCTATTGGAATCATGCAAATATATGCTTATTATCCATGGGCATGTTTATAATGTTTATTGATGAATTATGCTATCTAATGTGCTAACCTTTTATATTATCACCATATGCTTACTCTACTTTCTTGTTGAGAACTTTTCGTAGGTACAAATCTTTGGGTTGAAGTGCTCAACCATGGACATCTTCAAATGTTGGAACGAGGTAGGCTTCTTTCTTATCTCGCTTGCACATTGGTTTATATAACATATGTTGGAATTGAGTAGATTTTTGCAGTCATACCTATATATTGTGGTTTACCCTGGCCATAGAGAGTTTTTCCCTTGTAACAAAAATACAAGGAAACATTTGGCAAAGTATTTGGCATTAATTCCACTATAAAGAAAGTATTAATGGTGTCTTTTGACTGGATTCTTCAAGTGGGCGCAAAAACAATTATACAACTATTGAAGGGTGACAAAAGCATATAAGGGCCAACGAAAAAACGTTATTTTCATTTGATAAAAGAACTATGAGAATACATAGCGAACAAGATACAAACCACAAACAAAAGAGAATGAGAACAAAACAATCACCAAACTCATATGCAGAGAAGAATGGCACCACCTAAAGTTGTAGTGCCATCATCTACAACACGCAAGCAACCAAAAATACCACCAGTTGCGCAAGTGGTCGAGGAAACAATTGGAGCTTCGACCTTGCATTCAAATTTTCACATGGACTATATACTACCATGTAAATAAACTACACCATAATTTAAAGTTCTTGTAGATGGAAAATAAACATTGGTCACACAGTAAATACCATCATGTGTAATTGTTGAAGGGGACATTCTATGGAATATTGTTGCCCTGAAGTTTGTAGATCACGATATCACAGATGAAAAAAAGTTTCCATAGTTGGCATGAGATAATTATTTTTGCACCAAAAGTGTACTAGGAATAGGATAAATCCTTCTTGAACCACATACTTGGGCGACAAGACTAGAAAAATCATGCACACTGAACCTGTTGGAGATCTCGCATTTTGGCCAAAGTTTGGAAACAAACGCTTGTGTAAAAGTGATGCTAAGTTGCATACATGGAGGGATGTTGTGGCTAGACCCATTGGTATCAATTGATACCCAATTAATTATGTGGATCACAGCTTTTCAAAAAGAAGGACAGGATCCAACAACATTTTTCACAAACAAGGCAGGGGAAAAGCACTATTGTAATCTATGAAGGAGAAGTTCTAGACCTTCAGAGGAACAAGTGGGCTATAGGTCTCAAACATAAATGATGATGGTTTTGGATTCAAAATGTAGGTTTTGTCCTACAAATTATTGAGGAAATGTTGCAAGGATGAAGTGGCATCCGCAGTAATGGCAACTGCGGAAAAATGCGTAGAGCGGGTACAAATGAATTGGGCCAATTTTTTTGTGAATCAATTTTGGACAGACTGCATAGAAGCCCAGGAGAAAGGCATGGAGTTTCATTATTCTTGGATTCTTATCTTGATTTCACTGATTGGATGGAAGGATTCTGGTGATTACCAACATATGATAAAAACTAGTAAAGTTAATGCAACTTTGCGGTATGCCAATCTATGGCATACAAAAAACAAGAAGAGACGAACAAATAAAAATGTTATGTTGTATCTCTATTTCGACCCATTTAGGTCCATAATAGAACATAGGTCATGCATCAGAACCTAAATGGTAGAAACATAGAAGGATATTGCACACTTCAAAGTGGGGATGCACCATATGTACATTCAAGAAAAAAGGGACCACATGTGCCAATGACTTCCAACTAGATACAAGTTGACAAAAGAGGATGTAAGCATGAGCACCAACGATTGGGAAGATGCTTTGAAAGTTTCAATGGAGAAAATGGAACACCTAGACAGATAGGGAAAAAAAATTAACGATGAGGAAGACTTAAGTGAGGGAAAGGAAAATTACCAACACAATGGCGTAGGAGATGTGTCGGGGCCATCAACATAAGACATGCAACCAACAAGTCCAAGATATTGGGTCAAAATA
>SNQJ01S0093656.1:16637-30426 GCA_010110895.2 Picea sitchensis
AAAACATAAATGAAAAAAATTAGAAATACAAAGAATCTAACTTGATGTTAGTTTCTAAGATGTGTCCAAGCCTGTGTATGAATGAAGAACTTCCATTTGCAATGC
This sequence comes from Picea sitchensis, assembly GCA_010110895.2. Taxonomy (NCBI): domain Eukaryota; kingdom Viridiplantae; phylum Streptophyta; class Pinopsida; order Pinales; family Pinaceae; genus Picea; species Picea sitchensis. Next base: position 16,743 of record SNQJ01S0093656.1, read on the forward strand.
CTACAAGATAAATCTGCAATAGACTTTATACTAAAACCTTTCTGAATAAATTCACAAGATGTATTGGCAGCCATGATTAGAAAATGAAAATGGAACACATATTATTTATGTGATCTTATGATTGCCAATGATTACATTCAAAGAAATCTATGTGTAATACATTCACTTCATTACTCAACTTAAACATCAAATAGAAATCTTGATATTCAATTTTAAAAAAATGATCACAATGTGAATATCTAGAACAGCAGATTATGAACAATTTTTATAACATGAATATCCTGAAACATAACATATCATTGAGTCTAAAGCTATAAGAAATGTTAATATATCAGGATTAAATGAAACAAAACATTAATGAAACACATTAACAAAGGACTAAATCCGAAATGTTGAACATTGTTCCATTAAGTCTTGGGATTTCATTCGTCCACCTTTGGGTCCCATGCCAAGATGCATTTCATTTAAAAAATAGAGAGTATTTAAAGAGTTTTTTGAAATCTACACTTCCTATCTCCTATGATAGGATCAGATCTTATAATATCAAAACATTACAAATATAGACGGCCTAGAGCCACTCATGATCAAACTTTATCTTAAAAAATTTATGAAAGTTTTTTCCAATTTACAAAATAAACAAAAGGAGATACTAATCAACTAGATCGAACATTTTCCATCCCATAAGATTAGCGTCATATATACCATGTCCTGAAAAATGAAATAGGAACAAGTTAGATATTTTATTAACAAATAATTACTAAATTTTATATGAAAATGACTTGGCTACAAAATCTCTCGATTGTGTAGCCAGTCTTATATTAGTAAAAAAATCTAATTTTAACCGATTTGATTCAGAAAATTACATGACTATAATAAGAGGGAAAAAAACTATTTTACCATTTAAACTAATGACTAACATGGATCAAGACAACTCAGAATTGATAAAATCCTTTACACTGTCTGCATTCTTTATCACAATGTTGTCTATCTTCTTAAGATGCTTGGCTTGTCTCTGTTCATTTTCTTTGAGTTCATGATTTTATTTTATGAGTAATTCATTGTGGTTGGTGAGAATTTTAATTCTTTCTTGTAGAATGGGGATGCCATTATAGTACTGTTCAATCAAATGCAAGCAAACCTTGCAATGCAAAGAAGGAGCGATCTGTCGATGGAGCATATAGTTGGGTGAAAGAACATCAACACTACTTGTTTTCGTCCCTTGACTGATATTAATACCAGTAAACCCCTTTCTATCCTTGAGACATGGTGGGAGATTGTTAACATAGTCATATGGTTGATTAGGATCTGACTTATGACAATCTAGATCTTCTTCTGCGAGAAAATCCTCAATTTCGGGATCTAAATCTTCATTGATCTCAATTGTATCAATCAAGATCAAAGGAGGCTTAGATCGACTACACAAACTTCTTGAAATGAGTCGACCAACCCTCTTATTTTGTAGCCCTAACATTTCTTTCTTCTGTTTTGATTGTTTGCGAGGGTCTTTGCTATCATATTTTACAATAGGGTTATGGCCGACAATTAAAGCATGCTTAGGGGTTTCATTAAACTCATAACCAACATCTTGTTTCCCATACAAAAATCAATCAGGTATTGCCTCTTCACAAGGGTTTTCCTCCAAAAATTCAGGCTTATCACTTGAGAAATCAACACGTTTCTCTATCAAAGGCTTATCCAGCATAGGGGTTTCTATAGGAGTGGCGGTAACAAAATTGTTTCAGGATAAGAAACCATCCCAATCATCACCCAGGGTTGTCAAACGATGAACCAACAACATTTTAATTAAACCATGGTGAAAGAGTCTAGAGTCGAGGCTTTGCTTCTTGTATCTTTTCGACATCTTGTACAGACTCCTTAGTAAATAAAACAGAACATTCATATGGAAACCTATAAAGTGAATAAGCATCCACACATGATAAAGAAACACTAGGCTATAATGGCCTTCATAGCTTATAAACTGCTTAAGAACTGATAAGAGACCATGCCATCTAACCTTAAGTAGAGAAACATGAATACCTTTCTCACATAAATCAATCTTTCTAGAGGTCATGAAAAGCTTCCAGGGCACTTCGTCAATTTTTGAGTTCTTAAACCACTTCTGACTGGAGGATGGGAGCCCTATGGATTCGCTAATAAACCCCTCAATCACCTCCCACTTTAGCCCTATACCCATCAAATGTTTGGGAGAATTCCTTAGTTGTGCAAAGGTTATACCCATCAGACTTTTTAGTGAAAGTATCCCAGCCCTGGGATTTCAAATCCTCGGTCGCATCATCAAGAGACAACAACACTTGAGAGCCATTCATCTCTATTCAGACAACAAGGTCCATTGAGAGTATGACCAGACTGTAATAGGGGTGACTCAAGCTAATTGTGGGCTTAGATGGAAGAAGTAACAGGGACAAGTTTGAGCAGATACCATGGAAACAAACCAAGCAAAATCCTTGTGCGATCATAGTATAAACATTAAGGTTTTTGGTTTATGAATTTCAAGCACTCATAGTAATGAAATTTTTGAGTACAGAACATAACACAAAACCTTAACTCGTAATAAAATCTTGTCAATTCAATCTACAAGCCAAAGGCAAAGTGAAGGACATGATGTTTCCACATTAATTTCCATGTCATGCAATGACTATGGTCAATTTGCAAAGGGTTCAAATAGATATGTTTACAAATCAAAATACAAATAAACTCTTGGTATTATATTGATATTCAAACAAACTCAAAAATGAAAATCGTTCCAGTATTAATATGAAGTAGATGTAAGTCACAATGAACCTTTAAAAATATGTTTTGAATAGGGATATAATACAAAATTAAGTTTCCATGTTTGATTCATGCTTTCATTCATGAATCAAACATGTAATAAAAAAAAATATATATATTTAAATGACTATACTAACCCATTCATTGTCTGAAAAGATAATTTTTACAAGACAAGGTGAATGCAGCTACAAAAAGTATAGTTTCTCATTTAATCGACTAAATTGTGTGGGGTTTCCAAGAATGGAAACTTACTAGGAGAAGAAGTTATCTCTGCATCACCTAACAAATTCATGTTTAGGGATGATCATAATGATTAAAAATTAAAGAAAAGTTGTGGTAAATCAAGCATCCCAATCAAACTCAAAAACATCACACAGTCCAGTCTTCAGATGTCTTTCTGTTCAAATGATATCCGGTGACAAGTTTTAATTATGAGGGAAATGATATTCAAGCCAATATCATGGAGTGTTTTAATCTGGTGACAATTTTTAATTACCGAGAGAAACGGTATTGGTATAAGCATCTTCAAGATCATGGAATGTTGTAAATTCATACTTATGCATGAATTCAAATCTATGAACCAAATTTTTTTAGGCTGAGACATAGTCATTGCAATGATTTTTAATGTTGGATTATTTTAATAAATGTAAATTTATAATAAATATATTATTATAACCATTTTAAATTCACTTATTAATTTAGTTTCATACCTTAAAGAATCTAAGGTTTATTATAAATATTATTTTAAAATGACCAAAAGTTTCTAGTGATTTTTAAAAAATATATTACTTAAAAAAACTAACTATTTCACTAACTACTATAACTCAATAACATAAACAAGCAGATTTGATCGTTCTAAATTATCTTGGAATGTCGAATGACATTTNGACATACATCTCGCATCTGATTCTGTAGAAATTTTGGAGTCTACTGGAGATTTGTAGAAATGGTTAAGGAAACCGGTTACTATGACATGATATGAGTCAGTACCATGTAATAATAACATTGTGAGTCCTATATTCATATATAGCATGACGTTTCCATAAATATGGTTGTCCTAAAAGAACATTACAAACTTCGAGAGGGGAAACATCACACAATACCTCATCTTTGAAGGGCTTGATGTCGTATGACAAACAACATTGTTGGCTGACATAGATGCCACTTCCTTGGTGGAGCCATCCAATGGTGTAGGGTTGCGGGTGCGACATTGTCATTATGGAAATTCACTTGACAACGTATGCTGAGATGACTTTCTTCTAGATACCTCTATCAACAATGAAATGCAGCGAGGTACCATTCACCCACATCTTTGAATGAAAAAGGTGATCACCTTCCTCTTGGTCATTTGGTTCACCAGGTTGGAGCCTAGTGGTAGCAATGGTAGCAATGGTTTCTCCTTCAATAATCTTTCTCCTCCTTTCTGGTTCTGACTCAAAGTCAGAAAATGCATCTGATTCATAGGCTTTCACTCGAGGCACCAGTGATTTCTTTGAGCGACAATCAACAGTGATGCCAAGGGCTCTTATGGAAGTCACACCACTTCCCGGTATCTTTATTTTTCTTTCCAGTGTCCTTATTTTCTTACAGACTAGACTGGTTGTCTTGAGGTTGTCCTTATTTTCTTTGTCCTTTGTTATATGGGTTGGGGATACCCTTTCCTAGATTTGTTTGTGAGGGGTTCTTAGGCCAAAATTGTCACGTCTTTTATTTGAGCTTCTACTTGATTTTGATGATATATCGGTAGGACGCTCCCAAGGATGATATGTCAAAAAAATCCATTTAGGCATGTATGTATCTATGAAAACCATCACGATACTTAAGCAACAGATGTTTCTCAGAACCTTTGATACCAATCTTGGTGCGAAAGGTATGGAAGATATTTGTGAACTTGGGCACTGCTTGGTCCTTTCCTACCACAGTGTGGTCCATTTTGTGTGCAGGTCGTCATAACTTCCAACAAGGTAGTATTGTTCCTTACTAACATCCATGAAGGACTCCCAGGTGACCATGACTGTAAACAATGACAACTCCTCTATTTCCTTTTGCTCACAGAAAGTTTCCCACCAATATTTGACATGGGGAATGACTTTGAGGAGTGCACAAGTAATATTTTCTCTATTCGAGAAATTATGGACAGAGAAATACCCTTCGAGTAGATTCAACCATTTTTATACAACATTTTTATCTATATGACCTTCAAATATAGGAATATCTAAGTTGATTTGTACCTTGAATGTGGCAGTTTCTCTGCTTGAGGAAGATGCATCACCTGTTGGTAGTCGTCAAAGTATTTGTGCAAAACTATCCATCATCTCGTTCCTCTATTATGTGAGGGCTTCCTCGACCAAAATTTTGAAGGGATATCCTATCCCATTGTCTTTATTTTCTCCTTCTATGAGAGGTCATTTGGGTGTGCGAGAGATTTTTTCCTCAACATAAACAAACTCAAGACCCAATTATTTGTACCCTGACCTCATTGGGGACATGCATTAAGACCAAAAAGTAGAAGATTGCTCTAATATCACTGATCCAAATTTTATGAGAAGAACGAAATGAATATAGATTATTATCAAAATATTCTTAACACAAAATAACATATATATAGTAAAACTAGTTTCTATTCAATAAGGAAATAAGCTAAAACTATAAAATGCAGCAGAACAAAAGCTTGCTAGAACAGTGGTGGTTTATCTCGAAGAAGACATGTGAAAACTACACTCATTCGCAAGAACATTATTATAATGAGGCTCTGAAGGCCTTTTTACAATAAATAGGAGTGTCCATGTTAGGAACCAAATATCAATATAGCATAGAAAAACCTCAGAATAAGTAATCAACGCCTTGAAAAATAGATAAATTCAGATAGTAAGTCTTTTCAAGGGGGAAACCTCCTTATTCCCAAATAAATGTTCAATTCCAAGATGATTCAAAATGAAAATGTCTCATTGGTATATATAGGAGACTAGGAGGTATAATTACAACTAATAGAATAAATCTGACATAAATAAAATAACATTACTAATGTAATATGCCCCAATTAAGGGGTAATGAGCCACTATTTAGGGCTTAACAATACAAAACCGTATACATACAAAAACTTAACCCTAGGATATGAAGTGCAAAAATTCATGTGGGCCTCGTTTGGGTAAGTTAGTACATCAACTTCCTGGGGTTGTAAATTTTGCATACTACCTTCGTTTTAGGCGCACAATAGCCTATTGAAAAGGTCAATCCAAGAACTACACATGCTTCTGTCAAATGCTGAATTTGTGTACATACTAATTGTGGAGAGCCCTAAAAATTCTCTTTAGGGCCTCAAAATGGCCCTGAAAGTCAGGGACCTGAAAACTAGGAAAAAACTGGCAAACTAGAAAACTGCCAAAATGAGCCAGTTGGAATAGGTGGGAGGCCATCGACATCCATCTAGATCAACCATTAATGTAGCACGAGATCCCATCAGTCGAATTAGTTGGATATGGGGCTAGTGATTGGGGGTAATAAGTCCCCTTGTTGCATGCACGCCATCTTTCTCTAGCTGACCAACTATCACCCCATCCGAGGAATTAAAAATTGAATTAAACATGTAGATAATAACATTTTTTTATCCCTTATCCCCTCTTTTTATTTGTGGGTAAGAAATTTTACGGCTTCTAATAGCTAATTCAATTATTAATATCATTTACGACAGCAATTAACATAGGATATCAAAAAATGACATAAAACTTAAATACATGTAATTAACCCACTTAATAAAATTATTTAAAAAGAATAATTCGTACAAATTAAAATATTTAATATTCTAAATATTTTTGTTCTTTTGTACATATTTCTTGGTTAAGTTTGACATTCCTGCATCCTTGTAGTATATTAAAAAAATGTTGAATTATAGATTTTGAGACTTTTATTAATTATGGGAATATAAGAAAATATGACTAAATTACAATTAAGAGGAAGTTAAAATATAAAAAATATTTTATAAAGGCTAATTTATCTTATAATAACTACTTTTAATTCTTCACTATTAATTTATGAACACAAACATTATTCTTGAAATGAGGACCAATTCTCACATCATACTTTCAAGTAAACTAGTTTGTAAAATTGTGATACAAAGTAAGGTTGAAGATTAATTTAATGTACTTTTAACTTTCCCAAACTTTAATTAATAACATAAGACATATCTTTACCCATTTTTATAATTTATTTACTTTTCAAGACCTCTTAACTAAAAAACATGATAAACTTGGTGTTTTCATTTTCATCATGTTCAAATATAAAAATGACAACATAATAACTTAATAATTGTTGTAATCTCACCGATTTAAATCTATCATTTGTACTATATACAATTAATGCATTAAAACATTTCTAAAAGGAAGGTATAAGCAACTTTGTACATATATGTTCAACAACACAAATGACTGATATAACTACATATCTAGTCCAGCTCCTTGAGCAAAAGTAGGGGGTGAAGGGAAGGTTAGGAAGTGGCTACTCGACACCATGATTAGGAGAAATAGGAAGTAGAGGAGGACATGGTTGGTCAATTCATTGTCTCTCATGAGAATCATGTTGTGGAGGAATAGGTGATGCACCCTACTCATCTAGGAGAGGTGAAGGAGGAGGTATTGGAGAAGAAGCGTTATCACCACCCTGATCAACATCACCACCCAGAGGAGGAGAATGAGGTACTGAAGCAGAAGTGTCATCACTACCCTGATCAACATCACCACCCAAAGTAGGAGGAGGAGGTATTGAAGAATAAGTTCCATGATCTCCACCTGAAGGAGGAGGAGGAGGAGGTATTGAAATAAAAGAACCATCACAACCCTTATCAACATCACCACCCAAAGGAGGAGGAGGAGGTACTAAATCAGAAGCACCATCACCACCTTGATCAACATCATCACCTTGAGGAGGAGGAGGAGGTGTTGAAGTAGAAGTTCCATGATCACCACCCTGATCAACATCACCACCCATTCGAGGAGGAGGAGGTACTGAATCAGAAGCACAATCATCACCCTCGTCATCATCAGTATCAGAAGATGCACCATCCTTAATCCCTACAAGTAATGTGGTAGATACAACAATATGATGCATAAGGTAAATCATATCGTGTTGAAATTCCTTCCAAATTTGCAAGAGATCAAGGTCAGGCCTGATGTCCCGCATCTAGACAAGGAGGAATCTCGTACCAACCAAAAATATAGTCAGTCGGTCACACACCTCCATGCTATATATGAGATAGGGTCTACGTTGCATGTCAGGTGGTATATACGGTTGAGGACTCTGACACATCACAGCCTCAACCATATCCTAATCTACAATAGGTGGTGGGGGAGGAGGCATGTCCCCAACGAATGTGCCAACATATGCAAAATATAACAGAAGTTAATAATTAGTTGACAATTTCATTAAACAATTTAATAAAAAATGTTAAAGAACATGCTAGAATAAAATTTATTAAAATTAAGTAAGACAATAAAATCAAAGTAAAATATTAATTTAAAAATTACCTCGATGATCAGGTGGCTCATCCGGTTTAAATAGGATGTTAGGGCATCCTCTCCAATCCATCCCCACGTAAGGGCATGGAACTGTCATGAACACGTGATCTGTTTCACTGGCTAATTGTTGAAGTGCCTTCCAATAAATCCTAGTTGGAAAATCAGGCATGCCCCTCTTAGGAACCATCTCACCCCACATGTGCATATGCACCTCATTCATTGACCTAGGAGGTCGACGAACAAAAGTAGGTCTCATCTCTAGAAACCTCTAAAAAAAAAAAAAACAACTTTGAAGCAAATGGGAAGTTCTCCCTCCCATCATTCATAGCATGACATCTATCCAGTGCTATACAAAACTACCACAAGAAAATGGTAGACCATATAATAAGTCATGTCCTCTGTATCAAAGAATCAACATAATATAAAAGAGTGCAACTAATCCATTGACTATCACCAGTAAAGTGTGAAATGGTTGACAATAACAATGAGAGGCACCTAATGTCCTCTGCATTGAATGAGGTGATTTGTAACTATCCACCAACCACTTGAAAATCACCAGTATAAGTGTATATTGCATGAAATATACCTTTGAGAGTAGGCAAGTTGACTCTCAGCTGCAACACCCACTGGGACATCATGAAACTGGGGAAAATCCTCCCCTCTCCTAGATATCCCAGTCATAAAATAAATATCCTCCTCAGTGGGATGGTACCATTGATCATGACCAACTCTGAATGTCTATTGATGGGAATACCATCGGTAGATCAGTTGTGCAAGAAAGGAGCAATTCCCCTTCATGAATGTAGCCTCCTCGTAGTACCTTAGGAGGCCTGCATTCCTCAAGAAGAGTTGTGTAGGTGTAGTAATAGCCCGAGGGTACAAATCCCTCTCCCCCTCTGGTCTCCCACTCCTGAACCATATTGTATTGGTAAAATCTTTATTTATTATCCTCCATGTGTTGATGTCTCTGCATAATTAACATATAAATTATATCAACATTATACATAAAAACATATTTTTTTTCAGTAAATGAGAAATTTATTTCAAAATATGCAAACATAATCTTTTTTCAAAAAAAAAAAAAATTAACCTTCGGTGCTCCTTCAAAATAGTAAAGCACCACCCACGGTGTGCACACGTATCTTACACACTGCATGCACAATGTAATTTATTTTAGGGGGTGTGTAGTAATTATCAATGCACAGGCGCAACTCCATTGTATACAACGCACCATGAAAGCATGATGCCTCTTTAAAGTGGTGCGTATAGATATTATGATGCCCTGGTGCATTCAATTCATCATGACACACCTCTTAAAATAGGCACTCATTTTAAATGGTGTGTTGTGTCCATGTTTGTGCATCGATCAATTTCGTATAATCCACACATGGATTGAAAAACACAATAATGTCCATAGTGCATAGTTTATTGTGTACGCACCGATGTGTTCACTATAAAGGACACATCGATTGAAAAACTATCTATTTTCAATGGTGCATTTATTATTATGAACTCACTACTGCATTCACTATAAACATCACACCATTTAATGGAAACTATATATTTTTTATGGTGCATCGTTTATTATGAATGCACCAGTGTGTTGTTTATAAGTATACACCAATGTGTTATGTATTATGATGCACTGGCGAAAACTAACTATACATTTTTGGTACACCCTATAAAATTTACAGGGTGTGGCGTGCATGATGTGATTCGAACAACTCAAACGCATCGGGCAGAAAAACAAAAAAAAATGAAAAACAATGAAAATGTTACTCAATTTCACAATTTAGTTTAGTAAAAATTCAATGTACAAAGTAATAAATAATTTACTCGAACATTTTATTGTCAAGGAGGCATGGTTGGGATGTAGTGAAAAAAACCAAATTTTCCCACCATATGGAAAAATTGGAATCCCACGAACCGAGCACTGAACGGAAACAAGGAAAGAAACAGAAGCAATGATGGAAATGTTCTTAGTTGGGAAAAGGTGGAATCGATGCTTGAGAGATTCTTCGGACTAGAAATGGTAAAAATATTGTTTTACCTATGGTTTCTTTCTTTTTGTTTACCCCTGTTCTGATGCACTCATGTTAAACGCACCAGTGCACACTGTTGCAAATAGTGCACCATTATTTAAAAAAACACCTACAACAGTTCACTAGTTTGGAATGCACCAGTGCGCCCAAGGGAAAATGGTGCACCATTATGAACTTTTAAAGGAAAAACACAATGATGGTGCACCCATTTGTTACACATCGGTGCACCCGTGTAGTGTGCACTGATGCTCATGAGCTTCTTTTATATGATGTGCATCGTCGTTTTTATTTTTTTCAAATAACTTTGCAACAATGCACAATTATATATTATCATTGGTTCTCTTATTTCTAGTGGCGTGCTAGTTCAGTATAGACTTATAAATGGACCGTTAAAAAAAAATGCTAAAACATCCGCCCGCGCACCTTCGCTAGTGACCTCTGCTACAAACAAATTTTTGGGATATTTTTATAAGGGCTTCTGCAAAAAAGTTTGCTATAGGGTATTTTCCTTGTAATTAAAGTGTCAATGAGAAACAACTCCATCACCACCAACCTTATCCCTAGGTGACTTGAAGCCTCAAAAAGTGATGTTTTCCCCTCTTAGGAAAATCGTTTTGCATGTGAGGGCTAGGTGATGTCTTCCAAGGTGTCTTCTAGGTGTCCAAAGATAAGTCATGATGATCTAGAATGTGGGCCATTGGCATCCAACATACAGATTCAAGCCCGTTGGAAGCCCAAGATAGGCTTGTTACTCCAAAATTATCCACCAAACAATTTCCTGCAAAACAAATAGGCACGCCCTCCAAGGATCTCAATTCAAAATATCTGGGAAAGTGAAAAACCACATCTAATAAAAAAGGCACCTAAACATGTGCACCAAGCCTACCTCATCAAATTAAACAAATGCTCCAAGACCCTATAAAATTGACCAAGTTTAGGTATGGGAGGGATGTCATCAAAGTCCTATTGGGTAAACCAAAACCCTCAAGTAGAGGATGACCCCAAGGATTCCCCTTCAAGGTCATGTTGTGGATGATGAAGTGGATAGAGGGTTAGAATTCATAAGTAAAAGAGTTTCATGACACAAAAGGGGTCATATTAATTCATTTACAGGTGCCTTTGTAGGGGGTGTTTTGCACCTTCTTCCTCAATGAAACCTTTTTCTAAGCCCATTTATTTCCATTTATTAATTAATTGATGATCCAAACCCATGTTCACTCCCAATAGTGAATCAATTATCTTGGGGGGTAATAACATAGTGTCACATGAAAGAAGAGGTCCACAAAGTGTCATAGTGGTAACCATGTAAAGTTTTATAACACACTTGTGTTAGTCTTACATTCAAGCGAGATATTTATTATGTGTCTGATATTTTGTAGGTCTTCAATTCTTTCAAGAGAAGCAATTCATCATTCTCAAGACATGTCTATCCAATCATCTAGAAGGTTTATATTTTAGGCTCTTATATTTTTCTAGCAGCCATCCCTCTAGCCCTTCAGCCCCTTCTTCCCATGAAATGAGGTACATTCCCTTGTTGGGTCACTAAAGTAAAAGGGCTTAGAAAATGGAAATATAATTGGAATTCAATGAGAGAAAAGTGGTAAGTATGGTCCAGAATGGTATGATGAACCGAGGGACCCCTAGTTCCAGCCATTCCCCAATCATTGGTCACTTACTAGGAAATTGATGACAGTCACCAAGGTGAAACAAGGTCAAAAGAACAATGTCCAAGCAAAAGTTCTATAATCAAAAGAAGATTCAATACAACATGCTTAAGTGCCTCAAATATTAAGGTTATTACCATGTGCCTTATAGAATCTAGCTAGTGTGGTGGATGCTCTAACGATGGATCCACATTGAGGTGGTAGATTGGGACTCAATATGTGAAAGTGGAAACTTCTAGTCATGTGATCTCTCAGTCGATGATACTCCATGTCTACAACCTGAGGGCCTCCATACATAATCTCCTTAGTTATCCACAAAATGGGGATAACACCAAGTATGCAGTGAAGGGACAAGGAACATTTATGTTCCAGCTTGAGCTAGGAGGCTCGTTGGACTCCCAATATGTTCCTTATGTATCGGGACTGAAGAAAAATTTTCTCTCAATCTCATATATGAAAAGCATGAGTTTTTCCGTTACTTTTCATAGAGGTAAAGTTCTCATACATCTAGAGAAATATATCCCAAACACAAAAATGGTCGTTGGGGTTAAAGATGGAAATTTATGCATGTTGTAGGGAAGTCTTGCTCAGGATTTGATACATGATAGTGGAATCCTAAGTGAGCTATGGAATAGGAGTTTGGGAAACCTAAACTACATAGCATTTCCAATACTAAGGAGGATTGTTATAGGTATTCCAGAGTTCAGTATTGAGAAACATGGGGTGTATAGAGGGTGTGCACTTGGAAAAACTGGCAAGGATTGTTTTCTAAGCATTGAGAGTAGGTCCGAGGGGATATTGGATATTATCCATTCATGTGTGAGTACGCCAATGTGAGTAGCATCAAGATATGGATCGTCATATTATGTGACTTTTATTGATACCTTTTCAAGGAAAACCTAGATCTTCTTTATGAAGACCAATGATGGAGAATTCAATTAGTTTAGAGAGTTTAGATCTCAGTTCGAGAACTAGATAGGAAATAATATCAAGTTATTGAGGCTAGATAATGGGGGAGACTAAAATTTCAATGAATTCAAGAATTTTTATAAGGAGGTAATAATTAATAGGGAGTTGACAGACTTATACAACCCTCAACAAAATCGGGTTGTGGAGAGAAATAATTGGTCTATCACTAGTTATTCCATGGATATGATACATGAAGAGGAGTTTCCTATGTTTCTTTGGGAAGAGGCATGTAAAACGATGGTATATTTTTATAATAGAGTCCTCACAGGATATTGGGGGAAACGACTCTAGAGGAGGCATTCTTAGGGTTGAAGAAAGAGATAGGATATTTGAGGATATTTGGTTGTCTAGTCTACGCCCATTTTCTTATGAATAAGATGAATGTGGAGCCTTTAGGATAGAAGGGTGTTTCAGGATTAATCCGTAAGTGCGGACACAAACCGATCTCCCTAGATCCACCTAGATCTAAAACAAAGCAGGATAGAATAATACTCTTTCCCTAGATTTATACTATTGAATGGACTAGGAGGGAAGAATCATGAAAATACCTTGTGATCGCTTCCTTGGGTCTCTGTTGTCCAGATTCGCTCCAATTCTCTTGCACCGTCAAGATCACAACAATGCAAACCAATCGAAGTGAAGACAATTCAATATATTCAATAGCTAATCTATACATATGATCAAGGAGTTATGTAATAAAGTGACATTG
>SNQJ01S0093657.1:7694-28292 GCA_010110895.2 Picea sitchensis
TCAAAAGAAAAAGTATTTTTAATTCGAGTAAAAATTCAAAATACAATTTTCATTTTTTATATTGTGCACAATTAACTAATATATGTATGTGTTTAAATTTAGAGGGGGTTAGGGTATGCATATCTCCGTAGATTTTACTAGTCAAATCTTTGGGTGGAGGGGGTCACTTATCCCATAAACAAGGGGGTCTCATACACCAATTAGGTGTTTGGCTTAGCCGTGACCTTAAAAATGGTTTATTATTATTATATTGTGAAAAAATAATTAATATACTATTCGTACTAATCATAAGAATTGTCCTACTAGAGTGGTTCTCCAAAAAAAAAACTATTTTTATGTGGCGAAAACTATAAAACCGATAATAGAATAATACCTTAAAAAATGATCAAAAGATGGCTCATATAATAAAAAAATAAATCCCTCCCATAGACAAATCAATCATCATAAAGATGAAAAGTCCTAGAGGAAATTAACGTTCGTTCCTGATGTTCTTCTTCAGAAATGTTGCCACGGAGCCAAGTAATCCACTCCTTAGAAAGTGTGTCTACCACTATATTATTCTACTTATATATGTTCAAAAGTAACCACCTCGAAGTGCCTCGCTAACTCCCTTAGATGCATAGATAGTGCAAGTAAGCATGAGTTGTGAATCTGAATTTGATCTCTCATCCATTGAATGGTAAGTTCAGAAATTCTCAAACACATGGAGAGTCCTCATACCATTGTTCATTGCATCCTTCAACAAGTATAGATAATGCAAGTAAGGATGAGTTGTGAATCTGAATTTGATCTCTCATCCATTGAATGGTAAGCTCATAAATCCTCAAACACATGAAAAGTCCTTGCACCATTGTTCATTGCATCCTTAAACAAGTATAATATAGATTTGAACTCCACTACATTGTTTTTCCTTGAACATAGGTTTGCTTTCGTTGAGAAATAATGTGAATATAAGAGAAAGAGTACTAATCCTAGGTTGCAGACCTGACCCGGGCCTTGAAATGCTCCCTGAAAAATCCTACAAACTATTCACTTATCAAACACCAAATCACCCACCATTATTTGAGTGGTCACATTTTCTGAGATATGAAAAGAAGAGAGTAGAGCCAAAACTTGTATAGTAATTTGGAAAGAGGGAGTTTTTTGTCCTCAAAGATGAAAGTGTTCCTTGCTAACTAGATTCCGCATATGACCAAAACTAGATCAGATTTTTATTTCTTGATATCTCTTCTAGTAAACCATTCTCTCATATTATCGCTTAAGGATCCTTTTGACCATAAATTTGACAGCTCCAAATGTCCCTCCATTTCTTTCATACCTAGAGGGGTTAAGAGAAACTCATAAAAAAATGAGAGTTCAAGTGTATTCATTATATTTGTGCAGACAACACTAGCCCAACCCTATGTTCATCAAAACCAACCACATAAACAATGTTCATTTAGTAGGGACTCTCACTTTCCATAACTTTTTCCACCACCAAGATTCCTTTGCTAAGGGAGAGGCTTCTAGAGACAAATATGCAAATTTTTCTTTGTAGAAACCTCCAACCCTATTCATGGCCCAACGTATCTCGTCAGGAGTATCCTTCAGTATTATATGATATTTCTTAAGCTTAGGGAGGAAGGCCTCCCAATATTGTACTAGGTCAATAGCTAAGCCTAAATCTTGGACCGAGGGTCATTCATGTCACCATAACAAGGTATTCCAAGGTCTATCTACCATATTTAGCATGCATCCTCCATGCTTCTATAATAATGCAATAAGAGCCCGAAGAAGTAAATTGTCATGTCCATGGCCCATTATAGTATCAAACCCAATTCACGTTGGAGTTCCATTTCCAACTCTCTAGGCCAAGTAATTCTCAGTCACTTGAAATGCCAAGGATAATGCTTTCCATTGATTGGAAACATTTGAGATATTATTTCTTTCTAATCTTATCCAATCAGGTAAGGAAATGGAGCAATATATTTCTAAAGAATATCTTTAGTAATAAGATGCCATTAGTCCGAGGAGGCAGGTGCGAGAGCGTTGTTCTTTGACCTTAGAGGAAATCAAATAATGGATTACTCTTGGAACCTAGGAGTCACTACCAATAAAAAAGAAGAAGCAAAGAAGAAACAAATTAATGCTCTCAATATAGTCGACGACTCTAAAACTACAATTCACTATTTTATCAAGACCTCCTCTCTGAAAGATATAAGCCTAGAAAATTTAGTGGATCGTATTAGAACTTTTGTGCATGGTTTTAAGGCACAATTCTATCATATATTTCGACATAATAACATTGCAACGAATGCCTTAGAAAATAAGGCCATTGGGCTAGCCCCTAGTCATATGGAGGTGAATGGAGAGGTGCTTTTGGTTCCTCCCATAAACATGCTTGCGTCCAAGTATTTTTATGGCTCTAAAGTAGGGGAGATGCATCATGATTATGGAAAAAGTTGTAAAGCATGAAAAATAACCTATTTTCATCCTAACTCAGGAAGGTAACATCAACAATAACTGGGACATGCATGGTCAGCTTGTGAATGATAATTCAGGCATTGATATGCAGGTACATCACACTGGAGGACATGTGAGTTTAAATGGGAACAATGTTTACTATTGTAACATCCCCGACCACCCATGTCAAGGCATGCTATTCCAGAGAACGCTTTTGTTATCTGATACCATGTTGTAACATACCCAACATCCAATTGAGCTATGTCACATATTTTTTTTTGAACTGCATGCAATTAAAATATATACACATAGAACTCTAGCAGAAATATATATATATAAAACGTAAACAGACAAATACATCTGTAAATACACAGATTCAAACTAAAATAATAGTAAATGTATACATGCAGCATATACAAGAAATAGCCATATACAAGGCATGCACTATGGCTTCCTACTCCAAATTATGAGTGGAATCGTGTCTTTCATGCTCCTTCAACTTCCTTGATTCATAACATATAACAAACCCATTTTGACTGAGGACACCACCCAGTCCTTATTTACATGCATTTGTGCATATAATGAAGTCTTCATTTAGGTCTGCAATCCTTAGTATTAGAGGACTTGTTAATAATTGCTTCAAGTGTTGGAAACTCTTTTCACAATCCAATGTCCACTGAAACTTCACACCCTTCTTTTGTAATGAAGTGATTGGGTGTGCAATCTTTGAGAATCCTTCAATAAATCCCCTATAGTATTCTACAAGGCCCATGAATGATCTGACCTCTGTCACATTCTTTGGCGCTGACCATTCTCTAATGACTTCTATCTTCTCAGGATCCACTGCTATCCCATCCTCGGAAATGATATGTCCCAAATAATGAATTTTCCTCTGATAAACTAAGAACTTTCTCAATTTGGCATACAAATGATGCTCCCTTAATACTTGCAACACCATCCTCAAATGATTCTCATTCTCTTCCTTTGACTTGGATTATACAAGGATGTCATCTAAAAAGACAATGACAAACTTGTCTAAATAATCTCGGAAAACACCATTCATTAAGCACATGAAAACAATTGGTGCATTTGACAACCCAAATGGCACCACTGCAAATTCATAATGACCATACCTTGCACCGAAGGCGGTCTTACTGATATCTTCCTCTTTAATCCTTACCCGATGGTATCCTGACCTGAGATCTATCTTTGAAAATATCTTTGCATCCTTCAATTGATCAAAGAGATCATCAATCCTTCGCATAGGATACTTTTTCTTTATAGTTACCTTATTCAGTTGTCTGAAATCAATGCACAATCTTAATGTCTCATCTTTCTTGTTCACGAACAAGACTGGGGCACCCCAAGGTGACACACTCGGGTGTATATACCCCTTCTTCAGAAGTTCTTCAAGCTACATTTGCAACTCCTTCATCTCTGGTGTACTCATTCTATAAGGAGTCTTTGACACTAGAGCTTCTCTAGGCATTAAATTTTTAGAGAAATCAATATCTCTCTTTGGGGGTAGTCCTAGTACCTCTTTGAAAACATCTTAAAAATATTCCAGGACTACATAATCTTCCAAATTTTACACCTTATCTTCAGTTGTCTCTTCCATATGAGCTGCAAATATTTGACACCCTTTTCTGTAACATTTCTTCAGCTGCAATGCGAAAATTTCTCTGATGGTTACTGCCTTGGGAATTACCTGCACTTTCCTTAGGTTGCCTTCCTCATCCAATCAAGTAAATGCCTTTTTATAATAGTCTAGGATAGCATGATGTTGGTCCAACCAATCCATCCCAATTGGATAGTCATAGGAACCTAAAGGCAAGATGTTCAAATCTACCCTAGTGTTTAGTCCATTCATGTCCATAAGACATGACTTAACCATCTCATTAACTTTTCTTTTGGATCCAGTAGCCAGCTTCAACAACCAATATTTTCCATGCTTGATTATTGAAAAATGCAAACTTTCCATCATCTTAGGATCTATATAACTATGACTAGCTCCTAAATCAATTAAAATAGAAATGGTTTGGTTGTTGATCATACCTTTCACTTCAATCATATGTGACTGATACTCTACTTGCTTGTTGTCCAGGGTTGCATAGATCCTTGGTACATTTTTCCCCATGTCCTCCATTGTTTCAGCTTGTTGTGCATTACGAACAATATTCACTTTTTCACCTCTGTGAGGACAATCTCTGAACATATGATCTCCTTTACAACCCCAACATTGAATAGGTGGCTGCCTTGGCCTTTGACCCCCGGTCTCGACCTTTCTGGGTTCTCTAGAAGTTGTATTTACCTGAGTATTATTTCTGAAGAATGGTGGCTTAGTTCCCTTCTTCCTCTAATCCATCTTGAATTTCTTTGTCTTCCCAAGATTTTTGAAAAATTGGCCTTGTTTTTTGTTGATCATATAGGCATTTAGCTCGCCTTATGGTCTCCTCCAATGTATTGGTATCATCATATTGTATTTTTTCACTGATGAATGATAGAAATCCACTCAAATACCTATGAATATTAACTGTCTCATCCTTGATGAAAGAAACATACCTCAACGGTTCTAAAAGCCTTATTTCATATTCATCAATGGTCATACTCCCATGCTTGAGTTGAAATAACTCTTTCATTTACTTGTCATACTATCTCTTAGTCAAGTATTTCTTCTCAAAATACTTATGGAATTCCCTCCAAGTAACACTTTTCTCTTTAATGTGTTGCACCTGCATAAGCTTATCCCACCACATGGATTTCTTTCCCTTGAGTTGATAGATGGCAATTCTTCCTTCTCCATGTCCATTGAAATTTGTTCCTTCAATGCCCAAATGGGCATCCATCCCTCTGATATCATCACCTTGGATGTAAGTCCCATGTGCATCTTCCATTCCTCTAGACTCTGTTTTGGTCCTGATTTGATCTAATTGTTGTTAACTTTGCAAAATGTGTAGCCAACAACACTTTGTCAGGCTAACTGTTTCAACAATTTCATGAAAATGTGAACCATTTTGGTTCAATAATATATTAGAATTCTTTCTTCTGATTTCCTGAAAAATTGAATGCCAGATCAATTTTCTGGGCGAATACTTATATTCCACTTTCTAACAATTTTCCAATGCCTTCTCCCATGCTCAATTCTGAGTCTTGAGCAAAAAGTTATGGTTATTTGAAAATTGCCCATTAGTTTTTCTGTTCATTCTTCAACTTGGCACAACTCTGCACTGTAATTAATCATTTTCGTACCTACTCCATTCGATTTTTCATAGGATCTCAATTGGGTTTCTTCATATACATATTATGGACACTCTGTCCAATTTTCACCTCTTTCTGGGTTCCGGGCTGCTAGTTACAACCTGCTGAAGTTCTAGGCAAATTCATGTTTTTGGTCTGGAATGATACAAGTACCTTCTTTTCCATATTAAACATTTTTAACTTGCCCAAAAATTTAATTCAGCTATGGGAATGTCTTCTATGGTTCAATATCTTTCCATTTACTTCTCTCGCGCCTCAATCTTATTCCGGAGCATAAAGTTATGGCTCTTTGAAGTTAGTTGGGTCTTAAAATTTACCCTCCATTGTTTGTGTTGTAACTTTCTCATAAAAGCTCCGTTTGACGAATGATTTACACCATTAGAAAGATCTCTCCATGCTATTTTATTTGACATGCAAAGATAGAGTATGCCTTGGTACACTTTATTTTCGTGGTTTTTGAGTAGCTAAAAATGCTCTTAAGGGCCTCAAAAACACGTTGCAAAAAGATGGCGTTCAAATGATATAAAACGTTGCAGAAAATTGTTGGTTTTTTGTTGTTCTTCACCCTCCAAATGACTTCGCATGCACAAATTACAACATGTACACCCATATTTAGAATGCACAACACCACCACAAGGTAAATCGTTCTCCACGCACCTATAACCACTGTGTATCACTTCTCTGTCGTGCCAATAACTTGGGCGCACTACTTTTGTGTTGCGCGCCAATATCCACTGCACACTGTTTTGGTTATGGTACTAATACCTATTGCACGCAGTTTTTGTATCACGCACTGATAATCCGTGCACATTTCACTCTACACGTTGCACCATGCCAAATTTTAGTACAACCCCACCATGCATCAGTACTCTACGCGCACCATTAATAAATTGTCCCATGACAACATATACCCACATTCCGCGCACACCAACAAAATTCCTCTGCTCTCTCTCAATACTACGCACACTACGGGTGCCATTATTATGTGTGTGTAGACCATAGACACCTTATTATGTGTATTCACATTGCACAATGCTAAATTTAGCATGCGCACCTGCACACCAAGATTTTTCCGCGTGATGCCAAAATTTATCGCGCGCACTAGCACACCACTATTTTTCCGCGGGGTGCCAAAATTTAGCGCGTGCACCAGCACACCAACATTTTTCTGTGCGGTGCCATAATTTAGGGTGTGCACTAGCACGCCAAAATTTTTCCACGCGGTGCCAAAATTTAGCATGCGCACTAGCACGCCAACATTTTTCCGTGCGATGCCAAAATTTAGCGTGCGCACTAGCATGCCAACATTTTTCTGCACAACACCTAATTTTTACATATCACAAGATTTTTACCATGCATCATACATTTTTATTTCCCCCACTTGCGCACATACATTTTTATGCACATCAATTTCTCGTGAATTCCACTGCAGAAATTGGGGCCTTTTTTTTTAACGTTTTCCCTAATTTACCATAGACATTATGCAACTATAAAATTTGTTCAATTTCACCACGATAACACCAGTTCAACCTCTGCAACAATAAAACGTTGTGGTTTGACATTTATGGAACGGATTTTTCCCACACTCAATTCACGAATTGAGAATTTTAATTACTAATCTCGCTCCAACTATCATGGCTTCACTGCAACTTCAAATTCGACCAATTCCAAATCTGAATTTGCTAGAACATATATTAAATCAATAATATCTCACCACTTGGATGAATTTCTCGATTTCTCTATGAATTTAACAACAAAAGTTGAGGCTTTTTCCCAATTCCTTCCAATTGCTGTTACTTTTTACCATGGACGCTCTACAAACTGAAATTTGGCCACTTCGAAATCAATCTCTATGATTTTTTTCTTCAACTCAACTTGCTCGGCCCATCCAGGCTAAGTGTTGAAAACTGAAGCTTTGATACCATATTGTAACATCCCCGACCACCCATGTCGGGGCATGCTACTCTAGAGAACACTTTTGTTCTTTGATACCATGATGTAACATACCCAACATCCAACTGAGCTATGTCACATAGTTTTTTTTGAACTACATGCAATTAAAATATATACACACAAAACTAGTGCCGAAATATATATATAAAATGTAAATGGACAAATACATTTGTAAATGGACGGATTCACACTGAAATAACAATAAACGTATACATGCAGCATATACAGGAAATACCCATAAATATACATACAATTATAACCAAACATAGGATAAACCTATAAAAATAAACACGTAAATAATAATGCAGCATGTAAATTTATCACACAATTGACACTTATCTTGGTAAGAATATCAACAACTCCATGCATACCTTCCATGAACCTCCTAGCCTTAGACAACACTGCTCATCACTCTCAGCAGTGGTTCACCCCCGAGCTAAGACTAAACTCCACCCGGGTAAAGGGGTTCATAAGTAGGTTGATATATCACAGACAATAGGAAGGACTTTGTCACAGGTGCCACTCATACTAATAGCCTACAGTCCCTGATTCCCTAGATGCCTTTCCCACCATAGGAAGTGTGCACCTTCTCTGCTAAACAATCCTTCGGCTGCACCACTTCCTTTCCTGGCTTTAGCAATAGGCCGGACAAGAAGTCTCAGAGAAATAGCTGCAATATAGCACCTTCAGGAAATCAATTCCCAACAATTCTCTCACCCAGAGAGAATTCCTCACGGGCTTGACAACTCGCTTCTCCAATCCAGCTCCCCAATTAACCAGCTACACAAACAAATATGGCTAAGGATACAGGTTCAAGTAGAGTGACATGAAGGTATGGAGGATAGCTCAATGAATGTGTCAATGATGAACAAGTGATTGACCGAATGATGGAAGGAATGATGAAAAATGAACTAAGTCCCAACAATATGTGTGCATGTCCCCAACTTGACACTTGTCATGTTGGGAGCTACTTTGGCCCACTTGTCCCCAACTTTGGAAATTAGGATAAAATAATTATCCATACTTTATACTTTAAGAAATATTAATATAATATTCCTTTTTGGCTTAAGCTCCCTATCTTATCCCTTTTCCTTAACTTTTATCCCTCCCTTTCCCTAACTAGTGGAGTTTAGTCCCCCATACTCTTTTATCGTGGTCGTTCTGTGCACAACGATGTATTTTTATATTAATGATGAGACATATACAAAAATAGGTGTATTGGCCTTTAACATCTAGGCTCTCTGGCCTAATTCAAAACATAAGCATCCTAACTTATAATAACTGCTGTGCGCGGTATCCTGGAATGTGCACACTTTACCATTTTGCTGCGTAGTACATGCACCCACTACGTCATGAAAGGTGCATACAAAAATGATATCAAACAACTCAGCAGCTTAAGTACATTTTCATTTGCATTACAATTGGGTTCAGCCTAGGGATATTACAACTATGTTAATGTGAAAAATTGGATACGTAGTATGTAATGAAAACACTTGGGTTGTTTGACACCTGGTCAGAATGGGTCATTTGACAACCTTGAGGTGTAGTTTGCAATATTGGGTTCTGAGTTAGCAATTGGTGGCCATAATTTGGTGAGAATCTTTGGAGAAGTTAAGTCAGGCTCTAGTAGGCATTCTGCAAAAATTCTTGTGTGGTCGATTAAGGTGTTGAAGCATCCTATCTTTAGTGTTCAAATTCATTCTTGGCAATTTCTCTTGGACAAATACAATCTTATGGATAACAGGGAATGGATAGAAAATGTGGATGAAAAAATGGAGGCTAGCAATGAGGAAAGGAAAATATTGTTTTTCAGGGTAAATTCTTTTAATTCTACAACAACATTCACCCTTGATACTCTTATTCAAGATCGTGTTCTCATTGGTCAACTTCATGATGAAGTGGACTTATTGTGCCATCATCTAGTTTCACTCCAAATTTAGATAGTAGAGAGGAATGAGGAACACGGTAATTCAAGTTTGGTTGCAGGACAAGCAGGAGGAGAAGCAACTTAAGTGGGGATTTTACCGGATCTGAATGTACCTATGGAAGTCATTGAGGGTAAAGAACAACTAGAGAATGACTCTGTTCTAGAAACAACCAATAATACTTAATGTATGTTTTTTTTAACATCGTGTATAAATGATATCTTTTACCAAATATATGTAGCTAAGAGTAGAAGTAGTAGTAAGGTTTGGACAAGTGATAGTTGGAAGATAATTAGTAGGATGATAGAAGCTCTGCTAGAGATGGAATTGTGTTTTTTTAACTTTCTTTTTGTATTATGTGGTCTAGACCATGCCTTTTTATTTTAATATAAATCCAACAGCTTCTGTGAAAAAGAAAAAGAAAAAGATGCCATTAGTATTTAGTAGCCAAAGGCTGACCACAAATATCTATATCCTTAATACTTAACCCCTAGGTTTTTAAGCTAGCAATCAATTTCCAACCAGCTAATTAAGAACCCTTATAATCAATGCTTCATTTCCAAAAATAACTGAAACAACAATACCTTCTTCATAATACCTTTAAGAATAGGTGCCAATGTATGCCATAACACATTATGAATGGATTCTAGGGAAGACTTTTCTCTTAAAATCTCCTTCCTGCTCCTAAAATCTACCTATTACATCCCCAAAAAAATTTGTGTTTAATTCTTGATAATAGCCATCTCTACTATTTGTTTACATAATTATTGGGTTTAAAATTGAACCTTAGATATCGAAGTCCTCCATTAAGTTCAATACGATGGAAAGGGAAGATTTTTGCTATACATATTCGCAAATAGGAAATCATTCGTCCATGTGTATATAAAGAAGATTTGCCTATATATATATTATTTTTAAGTGAAAATAAATTAAATATATTGTTTTTAAAATAAAAAATATATATATTAAAAAAATTGATTTATTGGTAAATAGAAAATATTTATTTTATGTGTATATATATTTTTTTCCCTTTCATATATTTATATTATTATTATATTATATACATATATTATTTTTATTTTTAAGTTGGAAAAAAAAATAAACAAAACTTTTTAAAAATCAAAGGAAACATTACAAAGTAATTTGATCGGTCACGTTGAAGTTGCAATGACCAACAAATTCAATAGCCAAAAATGTCACTAGCTTTAATGCCTACTTTCTTTACACTGTAGGAACATATTTCAAGGATAAAAATAAAAGGAAGAAATTGTTTTATTATAATATAATAATAAATTTAAAAATTTTTAAAATATTTAAAGAAAACTTAGAATATTGATATGATGATGGTTGATATCTATTCAAAATAAATTTGTTTTAATGAAATTTATGAATAATGTTTTGTTTTAAATGTCTAAAAAAATATTATTAAGTAGTTATATTTTTAATGGAGTAAAAATATTATAATTAATATTTTGAAATTTTGTATGAATATGAATATATAAAGAATATTTAAATAAAAAGTGTTTTTCATTTTTAATTTTTTTAATCTCTTAAAGATGATACATTTATTTAATTCATGATCTTTTAGGAATTATTTATTCAATCTATGATTTTTTAGGGATTGTTTAATGCTCTGCTCTGTTTCACTTTAGTGATGTTAATTTTCTTTTTTAGTCTAATCAAAATAACAAGAGGTATTTTTGATCTTACAGATTAGGTTGATCATCTCCTCATAGTACCTTAATTTTTCTTATTGTCTAATTCTTTATTCTAAATTTTCTTATTGTCTAATTCTTTATCTCAATTTAGATGTAATAATGTTTTTATTATTATCATTATTCTATAAAGTGACCTCTTCTTTTATTCCCCAAGGATTTGGCCAACATTTGTCATCTTTATGGCAATCCTACTTGAGTTGCATGTGGTTTTGACTTGAATTTGGAGTAATCTTAGGAAGCTTCTTGTCTTCTATATTGCTTATCTTGTTCTTGTATATTAGGTATGTAGTCATAACTATGCTCTTAATTTTAACAATGATGTTCACCTTGATTTTGTTCCCATTTTTTATATAGCAATGTTTATTGAAGTAATTATTATTATTATTAAACTTATGCTTTATATGAGTGATAAACATTATTTGAATTGTGATTCTATTTGTCCCATTAATTATGATTATAGTTGTCCTGAAATTTATAGGTATAGCTCTTTAATAATTTCGTGTTTTTTTGTGATAGAGGTTGAATTTGATCACGTGCAATAATTTAGCACTCCCTAAAATTTTTAGGACACTCCACAAAAACTCAAATATGGAGTTCCAACAATTTTTGTGTCTGAATATCTAAAAATTGATAGGAAAATGTACTCGTAAAAACTCCAAAAAAATCCAACTTTTAGACTTAGAGAGTTACAATTCTAACTCTGAAATTAATATGATAATATTTTTAGAAAATTATTAAATTTAATTTTTAATTAATTTTTTTAAATTTAATGTGTGATTTTATTTGTTCCATTAAATTTATAGCTGAGTTTTCATAATTTTGTGATATAATTGAACTTATTACTTTAAATGTCATCAAATATAATAATTTAGTAATTTATTTTTGTGGAATTACACATTTGAATATAAATTAATATGATAATATTTGTCTCCTAGGTGTAGGATTGTTCATGAAGAAATGTGTTGTTAAGGTACTGGTGATGTTAAGTAACCATTTAGAAACCTATAGAGACAAAAAATCCAACCATGTTAAAGGATACCTTAATCCATAAAATACAAAACCAATAAAAATTAAACATTATATTAATAATCTATTTACTAATACACCATTATATTAATATTCTCTTTACCACTCTATCCATTTAAAATGAAAAAATAAGGAAATTTAAACATTATATTAATATTCTATTTACCAACGCACAATTGATATGTATCCATCCTAAATTTCCTTCCATTTAAAATGATTAGGTGAGGAACTCTCTATTGCTCGTAAGCTTCTTCAATTCATATGAACTTTATAGTTGCAAGTGGCACACGAGTAATATTGAGAAATCAATGAATGCGCGAGCTCAATGATTTAGAAATTTAAGTGGTGAGGGCGGAATGCTAGTTGAAGAAAAGACGTGGAACTTGCAGACGGATTTAGTGAGAAGGATAGGAAGTTATTGGGATTATAATTCCTTCCATTTGGAGGCCAGGCTTTAAGTGCCGGTTATCCCACGGCATTGAGATGTCAAGTCTGGGCCGGCAGTGCTATTAAATACTAATTTGGAACTGTAATTTTCAGTTATTGAAATTGTAAGTTAGGATTACCATTCGTTCTTCTAGAGGCAGGGCTTTGAGTGCCGGTCATCCTACGGCATTGAGATGTCAAGTCATGGCGGCCTGTGTTGCTCTGTGGTCTTCGTCTATCATTAAATGAAAATTGCGATTGGTCAACAATGACAGACTTTCTTTGTCAATCATAAGGTATAGCATTGCAATTCCTTCCTTTCTTTTTGGACGCAGGATTAGTGCATTGCAAATATTGTATATGACATGAGTCATAGGGGGATGTAGGTCACTATTTCATTTCCTAGTTTTGTTTTGTCTATTGTTTATAGCTAACCTTGTATTTTTTTTTATTAGAGGAATCAATATGTTTTGTCTATTGTTTATAGCTAAACTTGTATTTATTTTTATTTTTTTAATTAGAGGAATCAATAATAGTGCCCATTTCGTACTCGCGTGACATCGGTCGATTATGTTTTGTCTATTGTTTATAGCTAAACTTGTATTTATTTTTATTTTTTTAATTAGAGGAATCAATAACAGTGCCCATTTCGTACTCGCGTGACACCGGTCGATTGTGGCGACTACTACTATAAACTCTAGGCACGACCAACTAGGGGCACAACCTTCGCGCACGTTTCATCGAGGCTCGAACTGGTGACTTGATTAACAGCCAATACGCCTTAACAGAGCGTGTAGTTGCCAATTGACCAACACCCCTGCCCTAGATAAACTTGTACTTATTGGAATAATCGAGTAATTCAAATTAATTATAGTGGAACAATCCTACATCTATTAATTTTTAATAAGTCAATGTCAATTGATTGGTTATTTGATGCAACATTTGTATGACCTGCTTCTTTACTATGGAGTAAAAGTTTCAGATTTTGGTATGCCATACTTTTGGAGTAATAGCCTCTAGAAATTAGGGTTTTTTACTAGACCTCAAACTAGTCTCAAATGAGTGTTCTTGGGAAAAAAACCATAAATTTTTTCTAGGATATATCAGACAACTAAATTTTCAGGATCTTGAGGAGATATATTACATATATTGTGGTAAAACAATGCATTTTGATTCCCTATACTTTACATCTAACATGCTATGGAAGTTAAGGCTTTTCACTAGTCCTAGAGTTAGTCTCAAAGATAAGTTCTAGGTAAAACAATCATATATGATTATAGAAAGATCACATTTCAATTCCACTAGTTTCATTGGAAAGAAAATGGACCATAGTGTTTTAGGTCAAAATTTTAGAAGCATATCAGAAAAATTGGACATGTAGATTTCCTTAGAAGTTCACTCTCTCGAAATGACCAAGAATTAACAATTTTTTCGAAAGCTACCATAACTTTCACTTAGCACCTTAAATTTTGGTCAAACCTGTAGAATTGAAGAGAATATATATCAGAGTACTAAATGCTTAAATTTAAGACTTAGAATGATTGAAATTTTAGAGATACATGAAGATAAAGTTTGGTTAGCAGGATAGTCTCCAAATGAGGGTTTTAAAAATACACAAATTACAATTGTCAAAAATTTAAATCAAATATTTGTTTTGCATGATTCAAAAAGTGTGGTAAACAGATGAAATATAGATAGATAGTATTCTTATCCTACATGGAAAAGGGTGTTGCAAAAAAATCTCCAACAATTAAATGTAGGGCCCTTTAATTGTAATCATACCTTTTGTCTCCTATATAAACCAAAGAGACTTGGTTTTAGAAATAATCTCATTTTTAACATTTTTTCTATTATAAAATGAGGTTTCAACCTTAAAAAGGATTATCATCCATTCTTCTATCTAATTCTCAAGATGTGAAGTTACTTATCTTTCTATTTTAAGGTTATTTGTTTATTTCTTTCCTATCATCACTGTAATTAAGTAAAAGTTGTTATGGAAACTAATACTCTGTAAGGTACCGGATCTATTATAATAGAAAAAAAAACAGAAACACTGTAGAAAATAACAGTGGAACAACATAGTATATGAAACCAAAACACAAAAATAATATCTTTATTGATAGGAAACAATGTTCACTTACCTCTTCGAGGGGGAAACCTCCAGCAGAGAAGTGCTCTATTAAAATAATTTTCAAGACAAAAACTTTTCATGCCTCCTACTCTTATTTATACTAATTATATCTTCTAAAGAACCATCTAGTGGGAGATCTTTCTCGAAGTGGAAGCTTCTATCAAGTCTTTTTACATTGACTTGTTCGCATTTATTAAATAGGCCATATAAACTAATGTCGGCCTTTATTACATGGAAAGTATATTATTCTACCTACATGAGTAGTTAGGGATGTCATGTCCCTAACATGCCATCTCCCTTGAAAAATAGCCTTGTCCTCAAGGCTTGAGATGAGGAAATCGTTGCAGAATGGTAGTGGGATCTCATGTGGCATCTTCTAGAGTTGTATATTTCCACTACACTAGCACTTCCTGGATGGTGCGTTGACAGAGACGACGTTCACGCTGGTCCAAGACTGCTTGGGGATGTAACCAAATGGAACCTTCTTCATCAAACCTAGGGAGATGGGTTTGAGTTTGGCACTTAGTTCAAATCAACTTATTTAATAATGAAACATGAAAAACAATATGGAGCTTAGAATCAGTAGGTAGAGCTAACTAGTAGGCAACGAGCCCCACACGCTTGAGAATGAAATAAGGACCATAAAATTTAGGAGAAAACTTTCGACAATGTTCAAGTTTGAGTGAAGTCTGCTTATACGGTTGCAGAAAAAGAAATACATGGTCCCCTTCAAAAAATTGACGTTCAGAACAACCTTGATCGACTTGTTGCTTCATGCGATTTTGATCCATTACCAAATTGTCTTTGAGGGTATGGAGAATGGCCTTGCGTAATTTAAGATTTTTGTGAACCTCCTGAACCTTAGAGACACCTCACATGTATGAAAGAGTTACTTCAAAACGAGTGATGTGAGTGGTTGTATGGTAAGACGTGTTGTACCATCATTCAACTAGTGGTAACCATTGATCCCACTGGTACTGGTGGTCAGATGAAAAACACCTTAAATATGTTTCCAAACACTTGTTGACAATATTAGTTTGGCCATCAGTTTGGGGATGATAGGCGATGCTAAGATGTAATTGGGTGCACTGTAGCTTGAACAATTCTTGACAAAAATTGTTGGTGAATGTGGGATCCATGTCAGAGACAATAGAATGTGGCATGCCATGAAATTTGAAGATATTATCCATGAAAAATTGGGCCAGTGTGGATGAAATGAAGGGATTTTGCAGAGCATAGAAATGAGAATATTTGGAAATATGATCAACCACCACCAGGATGACTGTCTTTTTGTTGTATTTAGGGAGGCCCAAAATGAAATCCATAGAAATATCCCTCCAAATAGAATGGGGATTGTAAGGGGTTGGAGTGTGCCAAGGGATTCGACCATTTCT
This sequence comes from Picea sitchensis, assembly GCA_010110895.2. NCBI lineage: Eukaryota > Viridiplantae > Streptophyta > Pinopsida > Pinales > Pinaceae > Picea > Picea sitchensis. The sequence continues at coordinate 23,968 of SNQJ01S0093657.1, forward strand.
CCCTTGTTGCTTTGACAAATATCACATTCAGTCACAAATTTGCAGACATCTTGTTTCATACCATCCTAGAAAAAAGAACGTTTGACCCTTTCATAGGTTTTGGTAAACCCAGAATTTCGAGCGGTGGGTGTAGAAAGAAGCTCAGAAAACACTGTAGATTGAAGTTGTGACCATTTTCTTAAATATAAATGAACTTTGTAGTGAATCTCATTATGGTGCCAAGAGTACCCTAGAGAGGCTAGAGAATTTGATTGCAATTGCTAGATCAGGCAAGATATTTTGGGATCTTGCAACCATTCCTGATGAGCAACTTGGATCCAATCTGGTACAACGAAGGAGAGGAAAAAGAGGGACCCTTTTTCTTCATATTTTTGGGAAAGAGCATTAGAAACCACATTTTATTTTTCCTTCCTCTGAATGATCTCATAATCATATCCAAATAGCTTGGTGACCCATTTTTGTTTCTTCGGGGATGAAATAATTTGTTCCAGAAAATACTTGAGGCTTTGGTGATCAGTTTTAATATGGAAGTGTTTCCCCAATAGATAAGGATGCCAAAGATCCATGCCATGCAAAATAGCCAACATTTCCTTTTCATAGATGGATTGGCCCAAATCTCTGTCTAAAACTTGTTTTTTGGTGAAGGCCAAAGGCTGACCATCTTGCATGAGGATTGCCCCAATTCATTTTCCAGAAGCATCACATTCCAAGACAAAATTCTTGGTGAAGTTGGGAAGGGATAGGAACAAAGTTGTGCATATAGCTTCTTTTAAGGCCTTGAAGGATTGGTCAGATGCTAGAGTCCAAGTGAAGGCATTGTTTTTAAGGAGAGCAGTGAGAGGTGTTGCAATTTTTCCATAATTCTTAACAAACTTGCGATAATAACCTGTTAAACCTAGAAAGCTACACAAGATTTTAAGAGTTTTAGGCGAGGCCAATCCTGCATAGCTTCAATTTTCTTAGGATCCACTCGTACACCGTCCTTTCCCATAATATGACTGAGGTACTCAACTTCTAAGGATCCAAAGGCACATTTATATTGTTTGAGGAAAAGTTGGTGCCGAGAGAGTAGATAGAGAACTTGATCCACATGGGCAAGATGGGATGCCCGATTTTTACTCTAGATGAGACTATCGTCAAAGAAAACTAAGACAAAATGATGGAAGAAATTATTTATGATACATTGGAAGGTGGAGGGGGAATTACAAAGGCCAAAGGGCATGACAAACAACTCATAGTGACCCTCATGAGTTCTAAAGAAAGTCTTGGGAATGTCTGCTTCTTTCATACGTATATGGTGGTAGACATAATGGAGATGAAGTTTAGTAAATTACTGAGCACGACTCAATTCATCCAAGAGATCATCAATGACAAGAATGTGAAACTTGTTTTTGATGGTGAGTTTATTGAGGGCACAAAAGTCAGGACACATGCGCTAAGTACCTTCTTTCTTGAGTACCATGACCATAGGAGAAGAATAGGGGTTGGTACTAGGGTGGATAACACCCGCTTGGAGAAACTCCTACACGATTTTCTCAATTTCATTCTTTTGGGAAAATGGATGATGATAAGGGATAACATTGGGAGGAAGACTACTAGGAATAAGGGGAATGAAATGATCATGAACACCATAGGAAGGAGGAAGTCCCTGAGGAGTGGAAAAAACAACTTGATGTTTGGAGATGATATATTGGAGGTCAGGATGCATGGAGGGTGTCTCAACTGCTTGAATGGAATGGAGTTGGGAAATAATACCCGAATGACATTTCTTGAGAAGATTTTCCATTCAATGAGAATTGATGATATCAGGAAAACCTGATGTGAGTCCTTGGAATTGATGCTATTTTCCCTCCTGGTGGAATTGCATGGTTAATGCCTTAAAATCCATGAGAATGGGGCCCAAAGTGTGTAACCATTCAACACCTAGCACAATTTCACACCCACCCATATCGATGGAAAACATATGAGATTTCATGTGGTGCTGTCCAATTTGAAGATGTACATTTTCAAAATTCCCACCACATTTCGTGGACTTGCCATTGTCTATCATGGTTTGAAAATTGTTTACGATAAAAATATAGCAATTGGTTTCCTCGACAATGTGACGAATAAAATTATGGGGCCTTCCACTGTCAACAAGGATGATGACTTTCCTATGCTTAATATATCCAATGAGATTGAGGGTTTCTGGAGCAGAGAAGCCAGTGAGGGCATGCAATGAAATTAGAGGGTCAACTTCGGGTAGGTCAGCGAGCTTCATAGTAGCAATGAGAAGGGGTATATATTCAAAAGGGGAAACTACAACTTCTTCTTCAGTAACATCCTCTGAAATGACCATAAAAAGTTTTTGTTCCTTACACTTGTGCCTAGGAAAATATTTTTCATCACAATTATAACAAAGACCCTTGAGTTCACGCTCAACCATTTCAACCCGAGTTAATTTATAGACCTTGAGGGGAGTGGAAGGGGGCGAAATTTGTGGGTCGAGGGAGAGGAACAAAAGAGGGTTTTTTGTTATGGGAAAAAACAACTTTTGGGGCTTCTTTGGCACATTTAGTAGCTTCCAACCAAGTCTTAGGGCGATCCATGAGGACCTGGGATCGAATTTCATCCTTTATGCCACTGATAAAGAATTCCCAGAACACATCTGTCATGCCCTCCGTTCTGAAGGCCAAATGCTCAAAGGTAGTTATAAAGTCTTCCACTATTCCTGATTTTTTCAACTTGGTCAAATGCCCTAAATAGTGGTTGTTAGTGTCAAAGCATTCATAGATCTCTGCAACAAACTTGGTCCATGCAATATACCCCTACCGTGCATTTTTACGCCATTGCCACCATTGTCGACGTTCAAGATCCAGATAGAGAACAACACAACGAAGTTTGTCCAACTCATCAGTAGTGCCATGTAGAGAGAAATAATGCTCCATTTGAGTGACCCAACATATGGGGCAGGAGACATCAAATTTATTTAACTCAACTCGGGGAAGATAGGAGTCACGATGAAAGGAGTTGGATTGAAAGATAATAGAACAGGAGGAATCAACACAATTGAAGTAGGACGATTGGTTCGAGGAGGAGGGCCCTAGGGGTGGCTCAAAAACTAGTTGACAACATACTGGAGGGTGGAAGATTCTCCCATGAATTTGGCATCCATGGCATCAAATTGTTACTGGACTTGGGTCTCAAATTTTTCAATGCGAGAATTGGCGGAAGCAATATCAGAAGTCACTTCCTAGAGGGACTCCTTGGTCTGAGTGATGGAAGCGTGCATGTCTTGGTTGCGAGTGGTGGCCATTTGTATATGATGGGTGTTTGTAAGGGGAAATGGGTGGGTGGGACCATAGAAAATGAATTATAAGTGATAGGTACCATGATGATCAGGGTGAAAAGGGGAATACAATGGGAGAGGTGGCGAATAGGGGCATTGAGAAGGGGTTTGGGTAGCCAAATTTTACAAGAAGATAGTATAACCATTGTGTTTATGGTATATTTATTATCTTGGTATTATATGTTATGCTTTTTGTAAGCACAAGCATGTTTTAGATCAACAGGTTGACTAAGTTGGTTAGGAAATTTGTTATAAAGGATCTGGGAGCAACAAAATAAATCTTGGGCATGGAAATACATAGAGACAAGAAGGATGGTAAGCTTGGTTACCACAACAGAAGTATGTAGTGAAGATGCCCAGGAAATTCAGTATGAATAATGTGAAACCGGTAAAATCCCTTTAGTTTTCCATTGTGATTTTTCTTCAAGTTTATGTCCTCACTGATGAAGAAGAAAATGATTATATGTCTTGAGTATTATATGATAATAGGAAGTTTTTTTATGATTTCCATGGGAAATGGTCAACATTTCACATGTAGTTGGTGTTGTCAGTAGACACATGGAAAAACCAGGTGAAGAGCATGGAAATGGGTGCTTCAAACACATAATCACAAGTATCACCTACAATGGCTGCAGTGATTTAGTCCGTGGTTATGATTCATGAGATTTGGACAAGAGAAGACCTACCTAAGGTTATGTCTTGCAAGAATGCAAGGATCTATTGGGTAAGTATGGATATGTATAGGATGTGGTGTTCAGTGGTGGTCAAAGTGTTGTGTGCTTGAATAACAATTCAACATATCAAAATTGACAAGTGTATCACTTTATAAGACAAGTTACTGATGGAGGCAGTGTAACGACCCTAATTGGATACATGCTTAAAGATTATAAGAAAAAATAATTAAAAGAAATGATTGTGATTAACTAAGTAATACTCTAACTACAGACCACATTTAATGACCTGAGAATTATAATTTAAAAAGATCAATGAAAATGAT
>SNQJ01S0093658.1:9329-26072 GCA_010110895.2 Picea sitchensis
GCTCTAATCCAGTCTAGAAGCTCCTCTGCATCCAAGTTTCCCTCATAAACTGGAATGTCCATTTTCGCTCTTGCACCCATTCTTGTAATAGCCCTAATCAAACATTCGTTTGTTGCATCTTCGGCTGCAACTTCCTCCCCTTCATGTTCAGCCTCATTGTCACTTTCGAAATCACTAAGATCCCCAACACCAGTTGTGTGCCTCTGTGTTGTGTCCATGTCTTCAAGTCTGGCGCGTAAATCACGCATCTCTCTCTCCATGGATGGATCAGGCATTTGCCTACCCCTTCTTCTCGGCATTTCCCTATCCTCTGGCGGGTCGGGTGTTTGCCTGTCCCTTCTTCTTGGCAGCATGGTGAAACTTCCTTTCCCTGCTACAGAAAGAAAAGAAACCTTTATGTGCTCTGATACCAAACCTGACACAGCCCTCCCAACCAGCAGGTCAGAAGTCCACACACACAGGATCTTTCCTTTTCCACTGGCCCGAAGAGCTCTCAACAATTGGCTCTTATATTTCCCTTTCGGGAAATCTGCACCCACAACAAAACCTCGTGGAATCTCCCTTTGCGCTTCGGGAGATCGGACTTCGTGATTCCGAAAATCCTGTGGTCAAGCGTCTTGTCTCTTGGACCCTCGAAACCCGTAGTTATGACACTTGGCCTTTCTCTCTCTATATCACCTTTCTCCTTATCGCAATTTTGGGAGTTATGATGTCAAGCAACTCGTCCCCTCAACTCCTGAAACACGAATTACCGAAACTCTGATGCACTTGCAAGATTGAATTTTCAACAGCTCTTCATTCCATCGGGATTTCGGACTTCGTGATTTTGGGAATCCTGATGCAAAGATTTCGGGACTTGACTCCACGAAACCCTGAAATGGTCAACAGAATTTGACTTCCGTGTCGATAGTGCGCTACCTGTCCACCCTACTGATTTTGTGGCCCACAAAAATCCTTTCTCCCTCGGGACTTCGCGCTTCATGATTTTCACGAGTCCTGATGCAAAGATTTTGGGACTTCAACTCACGAAACCCAAAAATAAAAATCCACGAGTAAATCCAACGGCTCCTATTGGCTTGAAATCTATGGATCTACTTCTCCTGAGCTTGAATCCCTCGAAAAAACTCATTGTAACTCCCCTTCTCCTCTGTAATATTTGACGGCTCACGGGACTTCGCGAATTCCCCATAGAGAATTTCGACCGTCCGTTCTTTCCTTCACAAAGACTTCTGCAACTTTTTACAAAAGTGGTTTTTCCATGGTACTTAGCTTCCTACGATGCAAACTTGCAACGCCTTCTCACTATTCCAATGCACAAACTTCCTGTGCTTCCTTCGACGACTTTGAAGGCTTTATCCTTCCTAATCTTTCTTTAACTCTTAGTCTTGAAGAAGACTCTTGCACACACTCCTTGCGGTAAATTCCTTAACTACTGCAAGGAATTGGAATCCATCGACTCTGCGCACTCCCTGCAGTAGCAGTCTCTCAATACTTCATTCAGGTTACAAAACCTAAATCTCTACTTAGCCTCCGCACACCTTGCACGGCTTCTGTGCTCAACTTGCACTTTTGAGGAAATGAGAACAAAAACTATTCCTTCTGAGCTTTTAGAGGCAAACCTCTGAACCCTTTGTCAACGCACTCCTTGTGAACAATTCAACTACACTCCTAGTAGGAACTCTTGCTCAGATAGAGAAACAATTGAAACTCATTCCTTTACCCTTTCCTCTCAAATTTCAAACATTCAACAAGAAATCATTCACACATAGCATAAAATCAATTGCATGACATAAAGAGTAAAACCTTCATGAGTATAACATTCAAAAAATGCATACAGAGAATATTTGAACACCATGAGTCTGAATGAAATCCTTTTTGTATTAATCCAGAACTTTTGTACATGGAATTTGGCTACACATCTCTATGTTTCTTCTCTTCTATGCTCTATGCTCTCAATTGGCATAATCCCCTCTATCTTCTTCTTCTTCTTCTTCTATGTTACAATACACAATGAGGGTGTCTATATCTCGTTTCCCTCTTTCATTCTAAACTGTCTAATCTACATTTTACAAGTGTGTTTCCACTTGATGACTTTATTAATGTTTCAAGACATTTTCAAAATTTGCGCTGGACACTTTTCCAGATGTCTTTTATCCCCGCGTTGGCTCGCTTGAGATGCTCCTGCATCATTGGCTCAATTTCATTCCTTGTAACTCGAGATATGACAATTTGAAGTCAGCATACCTGGTTTTTCATCAGAATTCGGGCACCTCATTTCTTTTGCATTATCGGGTCATTTATGCTTTCAATATGCTTTCAATTCCTATCCCAACCTGTTTTTTGCTCTTCTATATTTCCATCCATCCCTCTTGTGCCTCATTTCATTGTTTATAGCTCCAGATATGAATTCCTGAAGTTGGTATGGCCAAATTCCCCCCCAAATTTATGGGTGTTTGTTTTCTACATTTTTTGTCATTCTCTATCATGTATCTGGCCTGGATACATGTACCACTGTGTTTCTTAGTCCAATGTATTTCCAACAAGGTATCATTTACAAAGTGAAAAATGAAATTTACCCCTACCTAATAAAAAATGATATTTACAAAAATTAACTTACCCCTCACTGGATTCGAATGTGTAACCTTCGAGGATGAAACACACGGTTTTAACTATTAGACCAATTAAAGTTTTTTCTTTATTATATGTGCGAGAATCTAATTAACTGATGGAAAAGAAAAATTAAATAAAATTAAATAAACAAATAAAATAAATCAAATAAAAATAAAAAGAAAATAATATAAATAATGGAAAATAAGAATTAAAAAAAAAAAAATTAAATTAAATGAATAAGAAACAAACAAAATCATTAAAAATAGACAAAATATTAAATACAAAAATACAAAATTAAAAAACAAAATAAGAAACAAAAAACAAAAAATAACAACAATACAACATAACACCACCCCCAAGTCCACTTCCTGACAACGACGAACTATTCCACATCGTCGAGCACTCAACAGTCCCCCAGTGACTTCACCAACGCAACCCTTTTTAAAATAATATTAAATGGTGTATAAAAAGGGTGATGCATGTTTTTCAAAAGGGTATTAAATTAATAATTATGTCCATAGCATGGTTTGGTTCACATTTCATAAAGGAGGTAGGTGAGGGTGCGGTAAAGAATGGTGAAATCTCCTGCTACAATGTCATCGATGATTTACCCAAGCTTGTGCCCCATACCATATCCATGTGAAAACATAAACCTTAAAAAATAAAAACATTGAAATACTCTATCTTTCATGCACATAGTCCCCATAATAAAAACCCCTTATTTATTTTTTATTTATTTATGGTTGTTCTTCCTCAAACATTATACAAATAATTTTTGAAAGAAAATAAAACATGTGTGGTCTAGATATTATGGTTGATATTTGGTTGTTGATAGAGAGGTGATGCATAATATACATTATAGATGGATTTAACATGGTTAGGCATATTTCCCTCACATATATATTTTTCACGTACATTTTTTAAAATATATATTAATTAAATATGTTATAATATAATATAATTATAATATAAAAGAATAATTATATTGTATTATATCATATTTACGTTTTAAAACATTTATGAGGGGAGATTCAAATATAAAGCAAAGTATTATCTAGAACTCCCTATAATATAGTGAATTCCTATTTTTTTAGGAAATATCTATATATTATAGGGAGACCTAGTACACATCAAGACAATTGAGTTAAAAATACAGAGGAAAAAAAAAGAAATAAAAAATATGGAAAAAAAAATGAAAAATGAATATATAGACATTACATCCTAGGTCTTAGTTACACAATTTGTTTATTTAGTATGCATCATTTCATCCATGTAAAAAAAGAAATTAAATAATTAAAATAAAATTATTTAATAAAAAATTAATTAAAATAAAATAAAACAATATACATGAAACAAAATAAAATCAAATAACTATACAAAATCAAAATCAAATATTCATAGAAATATATCGAAAATAAGTAAAATAAAATGATATAATATAATTACAAAAATGGGAAAAATTGTATATATATATAGGCAAGTCAAAGTCCTACGCCTCATAGATTCCACTATTCAAGGTTACTAGGATGTCAACGTTGTAGCTACTGTGTCATGTGGGGTAACATGTGTCATCTTGTGATTGCATAGGATTAGCATGAACCATTGATTGGTTATAAGCGGGAGCAATCACAACTATAGATTTCTTTGGGTTTCATTCAAGTAGGGCTAAGAGGAAGAGTGATGTCATGATGACGTGGTCAGGAAATATTGCAATTGATGTGCTTAGAAGATATTCCATTATTTAGGGTTTCTAGGATGTCAATGTGGTAGCTACTTTTTCAAGTGGGGTAACATGCGTCAGCTTCTGATTGCATAGGATTAGCATGAACCATTGATTGGTTATAAGTGGGAGCAATCACAACTATAGATTTCCTTGGATTTCCTTCAAGTTGGGATAAGAAGGAGATTGATGGCATGATGACGTGGTCAGAAAAAATTGTAATTGATGTGCTTAGAGGATCATACAGGGTGATATATGATTGGTAGATGGGATAAGAGAAAGCCCCACTTGAGCGAGGATTAAGGATAGAAGGATCATCAACGATGATGGATCGTCGATGACTATGGAAGTGCCTAACGATAATGGAGCACCGACGATGAGGGATCGTTGACGAAGAGGAATTGTCGATGACGAGGGAGGCTAGAAGAATCACCTACGACGATGGATCACCAATGATGAGGAAGGATGTGTGGTAGTTTGTGGAAGTGCCACATGTCTAAGAATGCCAACAAGATAGCTGAGTGACGTTGGGGGTTGGTTAACTGTCGGTTAACTCAAGTCACCGAAGGTATAGGGACCGTTGATCTTTGGATTCCAAGAGTCGTTGGATCTATCGTCGTCAGAGAATGGAGTTGTGGTGATAAAAAGGCATGAGCGAATATAGCTCTGACAAAAAAACAAGATAGGTGGCATCGTCGTCGGAGGATGGAGTTGGGAGAGTCCAAGAGATAGGGAGAGGATAGGTACTTCCACATTGGTTTGGTATCTTGCACGTGGAAGCCATACACAATGCCTTTCACAACCTTAGGAAATTGACTTTATGAGTTATTTATTAAAGTGAATGACCTTTTAGATTAATTCGAGTTTAATTAAGTTAAATGCCTTTAAGGTTTTGGCATTACTAATTTAAGTGAACTGATTAAATCATAGTCATTATATATAAAGTGAAAATTAGATCTAATCTCAGTCTTTGATGACTTTGGATAGAATCTAGGGTTTGGGATTTAGGTTTAAATCAACATAATAAAAGGTTTGCTAAGTCATAGGATGAGACACACATAGAGTCAGGATATCTCGTTGATTGGGTGAAGAAGACATTTCATCGAAGTGTGAGTGGGAAGGGTCATAGGAACGAACAAGGAATACTAAGGGAGATAACAGCTAGATAGGCTAGACTATTTTTTTATTGTTTTTTCCTTAGATGGGCCCTTATCAGAAGACGGGAGCCCAAGATTTAATTGAATAAAATGAACTTAGATATGGTTTCCCGTTTGGGGATTTTTCAGGGATGTTTACCCAAATATCTTTTGCAATTTGTATGGTTTCATCTTTCATGCTTCTACTAATGTTTGGTTAATAACCTAACTGTGCATGTGTTTAATGAAGTGATTTTATTCGAAATAAGTGTTGGGTGTTGGGTTCACAGAAATTGACATGGTATCAAAGCTATGGTTATGAGCAAGCTAAATTTGCAAAAAGATGTGATTTATTAGCATCAATAAAATGTTGGTGTGTGGGAAATATTTTATGTAGGATCAACTACTGAGAGGGTAGATATAAATTAAAAAAAAACAAAGAGAGGAAGTTGTACGGTACGCCCATTGTACAGAGTTGTCGTACACTGTATGACCCCATATATTGACTGCAGAGCTCACAGAAAAGATCTGTGTGGAGACTAGGAAAGAGATATTATAGATGGCAAGAGTTGTGATTTGACTGAGGAGAATACATGCAGATCATGGGTTAAGATCCGTTGGGAGACAATAGGAGAGTATTGGAATAGATTCACAACTGACTGGTGGATATCATGTGGATAACATGTGGGTGTGGAGAAAGGATGCAACTATTCGATGGTCCACAGGGAGAAGGTGGCAACATACTACAACAAAAGCATGGGTTGTCGACAGGGTCACAGGGCTGGAATAGAGTTATTGAGGCTATGGGAGTAATCCATCGGCCAAGCAAGGGATATATGTAACATAGTAGTCTCTAACAGAGAGGTGATTGGAAAAGGTGTCATCGATAGTCAAGGAATGACACAACACCCCTACCTCAGCAGGCCCTGCGTGACCTCCCAGTCTTAGGATCATTCTAAATTTCCACCTAAGTTGGATTGACTCTTCGATTTCCCTATAGGAAATCCGACTAAAACACATGCACAAGTGTGTGTATCCACAGGTCCTTATGAGTTATGCATGTGCAAACATACACAAGGCGCTAAATCTCACCCACATGACCAACAACTATGACCACGACCTTTTCCAAAAGGGTATTTTGGACTTCGCAACCTCACAAATCCTGATGTAAGTCCCCTTGACTCCTCAATCTCTGAAAACCTGAAAGGGATAACGAATATTGACTCCTCCCTTGACTTTTCTCCGATGTGACCTCTTCTTAAAACCTGGGGCCCAGTATTTTCGGCACCCAGAACTTCACGTATCAGCGAGCTTCTACATAACAAATCCTTTCGCCGATTCCCAAAATTGCAGTATACCCTTGCTGTAAATCAACGGCTCAAATATTCCCTGATCTGGCTACTCAAATTGGATCAGGACTTCTCGAACCAGGAATTCAAGACTCTCGACTCCAAGTCACAATCTTCTCTGATGCCCGAACTTTGAAATGACGGAATTCAAGGAAGAAATCAATGCCTCTTGTTGATCTCAATCCAACGACCACTATTCCTCCTGAGCTTCTGAATACTGAAGACACTCATCCTTAATATTCTCGCTAGTTTGTGAGATCCAACGACCCATGGTAAATCAACACTTCTTCTTGAAGCGATTCCACTGTTTGATTTAACTTCTCAAGGATTTCTGGCCAAATGACATGGCATCCTCCCTCCTGAACTTGACTTCTGCGAGACGATTTTGACCTCCATATCCCTTTGAACACTTCAAAGGTTCTATCCCTTCTGAGATTTCGCTTGCAAACTACATGCTTCCAAAAGGGTCCATGCATGCACTCCTTGCGGCAATTTCAAATAACCTCTACTTATTTAGATCTTCGACTCTGTGCACTCTTTGCAACAATAGTCTTTCAATCTTCCTCTTGGATTGGTAAAATCCAAGACCTCACCCAACTTGTGCACACCTTGGACTGCTCTGAGCTAACCTTGCACTTTGGTTGATATGAGAACAATGGTATCTCTCCTGAGCTTTCTGAGATAAAACTCAGACCTTCGTCGACGCACACCTTACGACGTTCACTACACTTCTTGCAGGAATTATCAGGAAGAGAAATAATTGAAACTCATCCCTCCTCTCTCACAGACTTCATACATTTAACATGAAATCATACATATAACACAACATTTAAATAAATGCATAATCATAGAAACAAAACAACTATAAACATACCATTCAATAGATGTAAACAACAAGCATAATAACACCATGAAAATTGAGTCAAAGCTTCATATATTAACTCAAGTGTTCCTGTACATGGGTTCTTCTCTACAAATCTCTGCTACAGCTCAACAACTTACACAATTCTCTATTTCTAAATAATAATCCTACAATGATACAAGTGAGGGTGTCTATTATTTTGTTTTCCCCCTACACTACAAGCTATCTAATCTGAAATAAAAATTACAACAACTTTTCATAAATTACAATAAATGCCTCCATATCCAAAAGATGAGAGAAACACCCAAGATCTATTTACAACCTCCAAAACATAAATGTAAATACGTCTTCCAGCTATTACATTAATGTATCCTCATTAAAATTTAAAACATTTTCAAAATGTGCGCTGGTGCATTTCTAGTTGGCTTTGCCTTCATGCTTTCTTTGCTGGCTGTTTAAGATTCTCCTGCATCATTCTCCCTTGGATTGAAAAATTCATGAACTCCTGTTCATGAGATCTTGCACCGTCTGTCCATGTCTTTGGATATCTACTTCACTTTCCCAACTGTCATCTTCAATCGGGTGTCCTTTCCACTTCACCAAGTATTCAAAATATGTTTTCCTTCGGGTCATCTTGTTGACTCTCTGATCAATGATCCTTTCCATCTGTGGATTCTCAGCTACAAGAATCTGTTTAACCCATTGGAATTCCTTTTGATCCTCTGATCCTTCTGCTTCATCTACTCTGTAAGGATACAGATCTACTATGTTGAATATGGGCAATATTCCTATCCCATCTGGTAATTCAATTTCATAAGCATTGGCTTCGAATTTCCTCAAAATTTTACACGGCCCAATTTTCTTCATTTTTAGTGTATTATATGTTCCCCTTGGGAACCTTTCTTTTCTGAGATGCACCAGAAACAAATCACCTACTTCAAACTAAATCTCTCTCCTGTGATGATGTGCTCAGCATTTGTATTCCTGGCTAGAATTCTGCAACCGCTCTTTGACTTTACCATGGAGTTCCTGCATTCCCGTTGCAAAATGTTTTGTGCTAACACTCATGAATTCATTCAGTCCTAAGTCCTTCAACTCATAAAATCCTCTTGGAGGCATCCCATATACTATCTAGAATGGGCTCTGTCATGTACTCCTATTTGGTGAATCGTTGTATGCAAATTCTGCTTGTGGCAGAATTTGATCCCATTGACTATGATGTTCAGCTACCAAACTCCTCAACAAATCTCCCAATCTTCTATTCACTACCTCAGTTTGTCCATCCGTCTGAGGGCGATATGTTGAGCTAAAAGATAATTTAGTCCCTAGCTTCTTCCATAAGGTCCTCCAGAAATGACCTACAAATTTGGTATCCCTATCCGATATAATACTCTTGGGTAAGCCGTGAAGTCTAACAACTTCTTTGAAAAATAGATTGGCAACATGTGTTGCATCACTAGTTTTTTGACATGGAATGAAATGTGCCATTTTAGAAAATCTATCGACTACCACGAATATGGAATCACAACCCCTATGCATCCTCGACATTCCTAATACAAAATCCATACTTATCGCATCCCATGGCCTTTCTAGTATCGGAAATGGCTGATACAACCCTATATTTTGTCTTTTTCCTTTTGCATGATGGCAAATTCTGCATCTGTTCACAAATTTCTTGACATGTGTCCTCATCCCTGGCCAATAATATGAGCTATTTAGTTGCACCAACGTTTTGTGGTCGCTGAAATGTCTAGCCAATCCCCCACTATGCTTTTCCTTCAAGAGGTTCTTTCACATAAAACTCCTCGGAATACACAACTGATTACCCCTGAACAATAGTCCATCCTGAATCATATATTCATTCCATTGGCTCCTATAACTGAGAACTAGATTCTCACATGCTTCATAAGATTCTTTAAAATCTTCATCATCTTTGTACATCTCCTTGAGGTTATCAAAACCTAAGGTCGTTACTCTGAATTCCTGCAGAGTCAAGCATTTCCTGCTCAAAGCATCATCAACTTTGTTAGTAGTTCTAGATATATACTTTATGACAAAAGTAAAATTTTGCATGTATTCAACCCATTTTGCATGCTTTTGGTTCAATTTCTCCTGTCGAGTTATGAATTGTAAAGCATGGTTATCGCTATAGAAGACAAACTCTTTCGAAACCAAGTAATGTCTCCATTTCGTCAATGCCTGTATGACTGCATAAAACTCCTTGTCATACGTGGAATATTTCAGCTTTGCATCATTCAGTTTCTCACTGATGTGTGCAATCGACCTATTGTCTTGGCTTAAGACTGCTCGAATAGAAAATCCACTTGCGTCACACCTAACTTGAAATGTCTTGCTGAAATTTAGAAAAACCATAACTAGTTGTTCAGTTATATTCTCCTTCAACAACTTGAAACTTTTCTTTGCTTCTTCCATCCAATGAAAATATTTATGTCTTTCCTTGACTGTGTCCATCATCGGTGCACATATCGCACTGAAATTTCGGATGAATTTCCTGTAAAAACTAGCCAATCCATGGAAGCTTCAAACTTAAAAGATACTCTTTGGCGATGGCCAATCTCTGATTTCTTTTACCTTCTCAGGATCCATCTTCAACTCATTTGAAAAGATTACGAACCCCAAATAAATGAGCTCTTTCTTCATGAAACATGACTTCTTCAAATTTATCAGCAATTTCTCTTGATATAACCTTCTCATCACTCCAGCTAAATGCTTCAGATGCTCTTCCTCAGTCTTACTGAAGATCAGTATATCATCAAGATACACGATCAAAAATTTCCCAATGAAATCCTTCAAGACTTCGTTCATCAATCTCATAAAAGTACTTGGCGCGTTGATCAAACCAAACGTCATGACAAGCCGTCAATCAGCCCTTTATTCATTTTTGAATGTTGTCTTCCATTCATCCCCTTCTCTCATTCTAATCCGATGATATCCTCTTTTCAAATCAACATTTGAGAAAAACTTTGCTCCACTCAAGCAATCCATCAAGTCATCCATCCTTGGTAAAGGAAATATGTACCTAATGGTCATCTTGTTTATAGCTCTCGATTCTGTACACATTCTCCATCCACCATCCTTATTTGGTATTAACACTATAGGTACAACACATGGACTCAAAATTTCTCTAACCAATCCTTTGTCCATCAAGTCTTGGACTTGTCTCTTAACCTCTTCATTCTCCTGCGGCGTCAATCTATACACTGTTTTGTTTTGCAAACTTGCTCTATGTTTAAGATCAATGTGATGGCGTATGCCTCTGATAGGTGGCAATGAACAAGGTAATTCGTCCACTACGATATCAAAAAACTCCTCCATCAGTTCCCGAATCTCTCCAAGTAGATCATCTATCTTGGTACTAGTCAAGATGAATCTAGGCTTTCTCACCACAACAAACTACATTTCTTCTTCTTTCTTGACTTCCCTAAGAAGCTCCTTTCCACTCATGATAAGTATCCTTTTTTCACCTCCTTATCCTTAATCAGCAACAACATATGTGTTCTACCATTCTTCTCCAAGGTGTAAGTGTTATTTCTCCCATCATGAAGAACATTTCTATCATATTGCCACAGTCTCCCCAATAAAAGATGATAGACATCCATGGGAATGACATCACATAAAATTTCATCATTGTAACCTCCTATCTTGAATTCAACTAAACATTGTTTAGTGATAGTTACCTGATGCCCCTTTTGTAACCATGAGACTTTGTATGGGATTGGGTGTGCAACAATCTACAATTCCAATTTTTCCACCATTTCTGTGGATACTAGATTGTCTGTGCTTCCACTGTCCACTATTACCTTGCATACCTGTTAATGGATAAATCGATAGGTGCAGACACTAACTGATCTCCCTAGATCCACCTAAATCTAGAACAAAACACACTAGAACATGATGCTTTTCTTAAGTTTTAGATATTGAATTTACTAACTAGAGAGGGATAGGTGACATATTGTTTAAAATCCTCTTCCTCTCGCTATCGCCATCCTAGCTTCGTTCCAACACTCATAAAATGATGAACCTGCAAAAGAACGCAACCAACAAAAGTGATAGTAATAACATAAACTCAATATAAACCTATGTATGTGATCAATGAATCATACAATAAAACACAACAAGCTTTATAGGAAAGAATCGTATTAATGTATCATATTAAATGTGAAATAGAGATTACAACCATGGCCTTGATGTTGTAAGGTCCCTTCCAACTATCCTTTGTTCCCCACACACTTCCACTCCAATAATTCTGAGACCATAGATCTGATAATACTCACTATCTATCTTGACAAAGGAAAAACTCAAAGACACTCCAACCAAGCTAATAATTCCAAGCCAAATCCAACTTTTCTAGTCCAAATATCTCCAAAGCTAACTTTCTCAATGAGAGCTCCTCTCCTTTTATAAGTTTAAGAGGATAAGGTGAGGAGGTTAGGATGATCCCACTAAATCATGAAAGCGAGTAAGATCCAAACCATTTGGATGCCACCTCACCATGGAAGCTTCTCCTTCTAGAAGATTCAAGAAAACACTTGTTTTTCCCACGTGTAAGCATTCTCGCACCCTGCTTATAGTGCAACCCGTGAACCTCTTGCAACCCAACTATGGTGCAACCTATGAGAATTAGGCATTCTCACACCCTACCTATATAGCATCCTATGAACTTCCTTTTTATAGGGTTTTTCCAAAGGAAAATGCAACTTCTTTTCTCAGGAAAAGTTCTTCTATCTTCTTTCTTCAAGGACTCAAGTCACTGACCCCTCTGAAGGAAACAGATAGGTTTACATAATTAATGGTCATAGGGATGACGAAAATAGTGTGTAACAAAGAGCCCCCCAAAGTATGAAGTTAGAACAGAGTGATATTTGAAATACTTTGTCGAGTGTGTGTAGGGAACAAGGAATAGTCGGTCGGAAACCTGCCAACAAACAAGGAAATACAATACAATAATATATCATCACTGAGGTAGACATTCCCATACTCAGAATACAAATGACTCAGAGCATAAATGCCAACATGCAAAGATCCATGTCAAGTAAGACAAGGTCATGGCCACCAAACATACACTATGGATTCATGCCGATATGACTCAAATCTAAACATAGCCACCAAAAATACACTGTGGATCTATGTGTTAAAGTTTCAAATTTGAACATAGCCACCAACATACAATGTGGATCTATGCACCAATACAATCTGAATATACTCCAACACAACCTGAATTTGATAGAAAAGATCCAGGGTCTTCATATCCACCACTCTATAGTATGAATCTAACCATGCGAATACATGTACTGGAGTCGAACATGGTAGAAACCACTTGATTACCGGTCATTAGTGTATACCGTTAACAAGTGCGAGGGAAATAACCATTAATGTCAATGAATCCCAAGGTACACTAGTACAATCCAATGAATGTAAATAAATGAGTTGAAGTCGAACACTTGGCAGAATCTCCCGATCAAGGGTCAATAATGAAAACCCACCATCGAAAGTGAGGAAACCTGCCATTGAGGCATGCAAGTTCCAAGGTACCAATTAGTTTCAAAGTCTAATTCATGGATAATGAGTTGAATTCGATAGGAAAAGACTCGTCATAGGAAGGCCTTAATGTATCCCCCATCAATGACATGAAACAAGTAACAAGATTTGATGTAGATCAAAGTAACAAGTGATTTAGGACTGACTCAGGGATGGTCGATGCAATAGAAGAATTTCGGGGTTGAACTTATTTTTTGAACATATTGACGACACAACAATCGTCTTGGAAACACTGACTCAACAATAGGGATCATAGGCCAATTTTTAATCTTATAAGGAGTATGACCAAAAGATGAGCGGATTTTCCAACCTAGACACAAAGCAAGTGAAAGGGTGTCATGTTCAAAAGCGACTCTTCCATGGAATACAGGTTTAGACACATTTCTTTCCCAATTTCCCCCCCACCATTTCTAGCGAGTACCTCTTTATTTTTACAAAAACTTGAGGAGGATAACATATGCTTGTTGTGTAAGCTCATCCTTGGGATGAGTCCCTCATAGTATATTTAATGAACCCTAGAAAGGAGTGGTTCGGTCCCATTTGCGCCTTTCGATGTTTATTTAACGAGTCCAAATAAATAAAACTCGGGGATTTTTCATGTTTATAGAGTATGAAAAACACTTAAAGATAACTCTCTTAGTTCCTTTTTCGTAAAATAATTCGACAGGACCAAAAAAGTGATAAACTATCGCCCATCCAATGTTTTATTCAACTACTTTTACGAGCATGAACAGAACAAGGTCGCTCGGTAATCTTTTCATGTTTAGAGAGTCTGAAAAGAGCTTAAAGGGGACTCCAGTGGGTTCCTTTTTCATATAACCTTTACGAGTCCAAAAAAGTGATAAAAGTATACTCGGTTACATTCTCATTGATTTACGAGCCTAAGAAAGAACAAAGACTAAGCTCGGTAACTTATTCTCATGTGTTTACGGGCATAGGAAAGAACAAAGAGTAAGCTTGGGATTGTTTTTATTTTTACGCAAGCTTCAAACCAAAACAAAACTATGCTTGGGATAGATTTTATTTTTTACACAAGCTTAAAAACTAAACAAAACTATGCCTGGACCTAGTTTCATTTTTACACAAGCTTGAACCAGAGGAAACTATGCTTGTGGTAGGTGGTTTCATTTTTACACAAGCTTGAACCAAAGTAAAAACTATGCTTGAACTTCCCAACGCATTATCCATGAATTTGCATGGTTGGTACTTAGCCCCCAGCTTAAGAAGTTAGCAGCTCAACTTCAGCATGAAGTCCAGAGGCTGAAATCATTGCCCCCCAAGCTTCATTTCATCTAATGAAAAAGGCAGAGGGAATGAAGATTCAAATACTAAACAAAGGACTTGACTCAATAGAGAGGGGGAAGTTGTTTCATTTTTTAACGATCTTGACACAAGATCAGAACTATGCTCGAGACTCTAGGTATAATCCCCAGACCTCTGTTTCATTTTTTAACGAGCTTGAAACAGAAACAAGAACTATGCTCATGACCTCCATTTCATTTTTTAACGAGGTTGACATAGAGACGCAAAAACTATCCTCATAAGTGGTTTCATTTTTTAACAAGATTGAAATTAGAAAACTATGCTCAAGTCTGGTTTCATTTTTTAACGAGCTTGAAATCAGAAAATCATGTTCATATACCTCTGTTTCATTTTTTAATGAGGTTGCCACAGAGATGAAAAAACTATCCCCAGAAGTGGTTTCTCTCCTTGATCATGGATTCCAAGAGGATAATGCTCCGAAATGACACCATTTCAAGGGACAAAACTCAGTCATGGCTTCCAAGAGGTCTTCACTGGAAGGAAGAAACACACTCTGGAAGGACACCATGTTGAGGGTTGCGATAGGAGTAAAGAGATCAGGCTCTAACAACCCTATCGAAGAGATCACCATGTCAACTACCGGATCTAAGTCATCAGAAGTTGAAGCCATGGGAGACAATGCCACATAATTGACCTGTGGTGGGGGCGATACTATCTACATATAAGAACCACTTAGGGAGGGAATCCAGTCGGGGTCAATGAATGAAAGTTGATCAACAGTCACAACTCATTCATTGTGGGGGAAAGATATCACATGAAAAATAGTAGACACAATATCTTTCATGGCATAGACATAATCTCTCCCAAGGAGTAAAGAAAAATCCAAGGGGTCTTGGATAACCATGACATCAATAAAGACAATTTTCCCTCCCAAAGTTACAGGAAACTAAGGAAGGGTCCCTAAAGGTTGACTGTTTCTTCTATTAAAAGATAACAGATTTTGTGTAACCGATGCAAGCGGAGGATAACCCAAAGCTTGCAAAGAAATAGAGGACAAAATACTAACAGAGGAACCTTCATCTATCAATGTTTGAGGAATGTCCCGACCAAAAACTTGCACTATAATCTGGAAAGGAATGTTAGAGGGAAGACGAGGTCCAGTTAGCACAACCAAATCAAAATGGATGGCCTCATAACTTGGAGGGGGTTCCATGAGAGAAGGAGGAATAGACCCCGGCATGGTAGATTTTGTATTAATGAGGAAAACATGGGTAGTATCGGGTTTACTCTATAGCGGGAGAGTAGGATCAACCAATGACGAGATCAGATCGACCACTTGGGTTGCATTCTCCAAGGGGAGAATGGGGTTGACAGGTTAAAATAGATCGACCACTTGGGTGACACACTCTCTAATAGGAGAGTGAGATCGACCGAGGATGGGATCGGATCGACCACTTTAGCTTCCCTCTCTGAGGGGAGAGTGGGATTGATCGAGGAAAACCAGATTGATCATTCCATCAACTGCAACTGGGTTGAGAGAAATCTTGTGATAAGAAGCTAGAAGTTGAGGCTATGAAACAATCATGTCTTCCAGGAATTTTGAGGCTTCTTCCATATGAGGGAAAAAATGAGTTAGATGATGCCCTTTGCATAACATACATGGGAACTTGGCTCTACTTTTTTTCTTCCCAACTGTGTCGTGACTAGTTGACGAGAGATCATCAACATGTTGCTCAAAGGCTGATAATATGGGTTGGCGAGGGTGCAATGACCATACTTCTATAACCTCGGGTAGACCAGGGCAATCCTTAAGAAGATGGCTACCCTTATAAAGCTTGCAAGGGTACTTGGGCTTATGGGTTGTTTCGGTGATCTTGACATCATCAACACTCCCAACATGATTAATAGTAACTGGTTGTTTTCCAACATGTTTGACAGTGGTTGGAAGTTTGGATCCTTGTATATTTTTCTTCTTCTTATTCTTTCATTTATTCTTCTTCTTATCCACCAAGTTACCATCTTGAGATATTTCACTCAGAGAAGAAGATAAAATGGAAGAAGACCTTGCAAGAGAAGAAGGTGAAGAAGACCTTACTGGTGAAGAAGGTCAAGGATCAACATGAGGTTGATGCTCGTGGGGGGAAGTGCTTGTGACTGAAGCACTAACTGCATTCGAGATTACCTGAGTGGAAAACAACCATACTGGTAATCCAATTGTGAGACCTGGAAGGCTCAAAGTAGCAA
>SNQJ01S0093659.1:2739-20180 GCA_010110895.2 Picea sitchensis
ACAAGTCTTTGATTACCTATTTAACTAAATGTCATTGGTACAACCTTGTGGAATTCAAAAGTCCCTAGGAAGCTAGCATGTGGACATGTGGGTCCTTTACTATTCCTTTAACTCCCTAATGTGATTTAATCTAAGAAATCTTTTAAACTATCCTAGATTGTGATCATGTGGGCATGTATGGGCCCTTTACAAAACCTTTAAACTTCCCTAGTGATTTAATATAAGAAACTAAATTTAAACACTATCCTATCTTTGTAGCATGTGGGCATGTATGGGCCCATTACAATCTTGAGATGTGCTTGAAAAATAAACTAAGAGGACTCTCGAGGGGGATATTGTCCTCTCCTAAAGATTTTATCTTTTTAAGGGAGATGAAATTGTCTTTCAACCTCTTTTTGATTCTCAAGATCGCTTTGGAGAGCAAGAGAAGAGCATACTCAACGTTTCATATCCAATTTCTAGTCCCAATGTAATTTTTATATGTGATGTAGAATGATTCCAATTTTTAGTCAAAGCAAGCCGTCCATGTGGTGAAAATAAAAAGCAAAAAGAGGAAAAATAATGATTTTTAACCCCTAAGTGCCTATGTGTTTTGACTAATCCCTTTATATGAGAGAGAATGTATGTGTGGTACAGATTACAACATGCATGGAATAATCTTTAAGAAGGCTATGGGCCTTCAACATATCATAGAAAGCTTACAATGTGTGCTTTTTTGCACAGGTGCACAGGTTTTAGACTAGACAGAGGTGATCTAAGCGCCAATGCGATAACTGAAAAAGATTTTTGAGCGCAAGTGCACAGAAGGCGCGAAGTAATGCAAGTTTTTGGCGCATGTGCGTAGGATGTGCGACTGTGGGCCAATAAACCTGTGCACAACTATCACACGGCCGTGAATAAAATCTTGGATGGAATTCTCTCAAATCAGCTTTGAATTTGATGTTTTGTAGGTCGGCTTGGGCCGGTTGTGGTACCTGCAAGTTAATTAAGTAAAAAGAAGATCTAAAATAACCCAAATGGGGTAGGAAATTGATACCTTTCCCCAGTGGAGTCGTCAATCTGTTGTGCCTCTTTTGTCACCTAAATGAGCAAAACAGAGGTTCTTACAAGCTAAGTTGGGTTAGCTAAGACAATAGTAAAGGAAAGGGTTAGAAGAATAAACATAAAATACTAAGCTAAGAATTAAACTAGGAAAGGAAAAAAAAACTAAACTATTGTGCATAAGGACATAAGAACAAGAAACAAACAAGACTCATGTCACCAATGGAAAGGATTGTATTAGTGAAAAGAAAACACCAAAGAGAAAGGGGACTTTGGGTCCCTTCTTCCTCCAAGGGAGGGATCTTGGACCCCAAGATTGAGGTCTTCTTACAACTTAGAAACTTGAAAGAAATGGTGAAAGAATCCCAAGCTAACCCACTCAAAAGGTGATGTGGATTTCCCAAATGGAATGGTGCTAGTATGATCTTGATAAGAAAATAGTTTTCCCAAGAGAATAGTGGTAGCATAACCTTGCAAATGAATTCCTTGAAAATGTAGTGCACCCATGGCCTTGTTTTATAGCACCACTTTGAGGTATTGTGCAACCAACTTGCCGAGATTTGGATGTCAATTCGACTTGGAATCTGAACTAGAAGTGGGTGGGAGTCTGACCAAAATCATAAATGTGTCGTTCTCCGGTGTGTGCAGCTTTTAGTGTCCACAGTCATGCATCGTGCACATGTGCATTTTTCCTGTGTTTCTTGATGGCGCATGTGCGCGCATGCCCTGTGTAGTCATAGCGCATCTTGATTTTATAATTGGTTGTATAGTTTTGGACCTTTTGGAAATGTTTTTTTGGTAATTTTGGTCCATGGGTGGACTCATAGATGTTTGAAGATGCTAGGTTCCTGTAACCATTTGCAGACTAAATTTCAGTGATAACACTTATGCAAGAGGGTCGACCTTTGGCCTTTACCAGTAAGCAACTATTTGAAAGAAATCTGGGCAAATCAATATATGAAAAGGAAATGTTGGTTATTTTGCATGTCGTTGATCTGTGGCGCCCTTATCTATTGGGGAAATGTTTCCAAATTAAGACAGACCATCAAAGCCTCAAGTATTTTATGGAACAACGCATTTCCTCCCTGGAGCAACAAAAATGGGTGACTAAGCTCTTTGGATATTACTATGAGATCATTTACAAGAAAGGAAAAGAAAAAGTGGTGGTGGATGCACTTTCTTGAAAATATGAAGAATAAGGATCCATTTTTTCTCTTTCCTTCATTATACCAGATTGGCTCCAAGCCATTCGCCAGGAATGGCTACAAGATCCCAAAAGTTTGCATCTGATCCAACAATTGTAGTCTAATTCTCCAGCTTCCCCAGGGTACTCTTAGCTCCATGATGAGCTTTGATACAATGTTCGTTTGTATTTAAGTAAACAATCAAAGCTTAAATCCATAGTACTTTCTGAGCTTCATGCTACACCCATAGCGGGGCACTCATGGTTCACCAAAACCTATGACAAATGTTTTTTTTTATGGGATGGTATGAAACAGGACATTCGTAATTTTGTCGCTAAATGTGAGGTGTGTCAATGTCACAAGGGAGAAACAGTCAAATCTTCGGGAACACTACAACCGCTTCCGATTCCACCTACTATTTGGAAGGATATCTCTATGGATTTTATTACAAGCTTACACAAATCGGGAAATAAATCAGTCATCATGGTGGTTGTTGATCGCCTTTCCAAGTATGCTCATTTATGTGCTCTTCAACACCCGTTTACAACATCCATGGTGGCTCAAATTTTCATGGATCAGGTCTTCAAGCTTCATGGCATGTCGCACTCTATTGTTTCTAATTGCAACCCAACTTTCACAAGAAATTTTTTGCAAGAACTATTCAAGCTACAAGGCACCCAATTGCATCTCAGCATAGCTTATCATCCCTAGACTGATGGTCAAACAAAAGTTGTCAACAAGTGTTTAGAAACATATTTGAGGTGTTTTGCCTCGGAAAAGAAAAATCAATGGGCTCAATGGTTACCCCTAGCTGAATGGTGGTACAACACTTCATACCATACAACTACACGCATGACTCCTTTTGAAGCGGTATATGGACAGAAGACACCTTCAGTTTTCTCATACTTACCTGGTGTCTCAAAGTTCCAGACAGTTGAACAAACACTTACAATTCGAGAGGCTATTCTTCGTACCCTCAAAGATAATTTGGTCATGGAATAGAATCGCATGAAGAAACAAACATATCAAGGTCACTTTGAACATCAATTTGCAGAAGGGGATCAGGTGTTTCTTCGACTGTAACCTTACAATCAAACTTCCCTCAAGGCCGAGCATTGTCAGAAACTAGCGCCCAAATTTTATGGTCCTTATACCGTTCTCAAGCATGTTGGATAAGTAGCCTATCAGTTAGGTTTTCCCAGTCATTCGAAGCTACATCATGTTTTTCATGTTTCATGCTTAAAGAAGGTGATTGGAACTCAATGCCAAATTCAAATCGATCTTCTCGAGTTAGCCGAAGAAGGGTCCATTTGGATACATCCACAAGTAGTTTTGGACCAACATGAGCGTCGCCTACGTCAGAGAACCATCAAGGAAGTTTTAGTCCATTGGAAATATACAACTCAAGCAGATGCCACTTGGGAACCAACTACCATTCTGCAACAATTTCCACATCTCAAGCCTTGAGGACAAGGTTGTTTTTAAGGGGGAGGACATGTTAGGGTCCTAACTCGCACATAGGTAGAACAATATATTTGGATGTAATAAAGGTCAATACTAATAAGGCCTTGCAATAAAATAGAATAAGTAGAATGTAATAAGACCTAATAGAATCTTTCTCTTCTAGAAGGATCTTCCTCTAGATGCTTCTTTTGATAGATATATTTAGTATAAATAGGAGTCGAGGGTATGAGAACCCTATCTTGGATATTATTGTAATAGATCTCTGCTCGAATGGAAGTTGCCCCCTCAAAGAGGCCCGTGAACATTGCTCTCAAAATCAAAGTGATATTTATGTTCTTATTCTCATATCATTCCAGTGTTATTGTGGTGATTGTTCTGGTTATATTACTGTTATTCTTCCATTTCTATCATTTTATTTATGTTCTGCATACTTTTTATATCTGGTATATTACATTATTTGAATACAGTAAATCTGATAATTGAAAAGATGTTTATCTGGTAAACTTATTTATGCACATATAACCCTATTATAAACATTAGAATGCATGACCTTAATCAATATGGAATATCCAATATATCCAATCAAATATTGGATCTAGTACCTTGGCTCTTTCATTATTTTTCACCCAACTTAGAAACAAATTTGTTAATGATATGTAATAGAGATTTCCAGCCTGGTCTTCATTACAAGGAGCTTGACAAACTTAACAGACAACGAAAATAATGGAAATGTATTGTGGCTCTTTGATGAATAATTTCTCCATATAAATAGCCACTGGATCAAGATAGAATTGACCCATTACTGAATATTCTAACTCAGTCAATTCAAATTCATGACCAGGTACCACACATGTGCTCTCCATGTCTTCAAACAACTCGAAACATTTTTGTATTTTATCTAATGATTTGTGTACTGATACTTCTACTGAACATACAATGGAGCAGACTGTATCATCATATCCATATCACAAAATCTTTTGAAATCATTACGAGTAAATGGAAACTGACTTTGAAAACACAAACCATCCAACACATTAGCTATTGGGTCATGTAGTGCTTTATATGGTTGCAACATTGGTTCTACTGACACCTCATGATTTCTCCCATGATTGTCAACCACAATGTGACCAAGATTCTCTTTCACAATCTGAAATGAATTAAATCATAAGGGTGGGGAATCAAACCGGATTAGTTCATCATTTGTCTCAGACTCTGTGATTTCATCTGAGATTTGACATTCAAGATGACTTAGGGACCAAACTTCTAGATATGAAAAAGGTTTTGTATCATCCTTGTTTTCCTCAACTGATTCATTAGAACATTCCTCATCCTTTCTATTTACAATTTTCTTGCAATTTTCTCTCAAGAGTGAGGCAAAACACAGGGGCATGCATTTTTATTTAATTGAAAACTTTCTGCAATTTCCTCCTTGCAATGTTGCTTGGTATGTAGAGTTTGATGGCAATTTTTGTATTGTGATAATTGGGCTTCTTCTCCCCATAGAGATAGTGTTGGTTTCTTTGAATAATTATCCTTAATCTCAACCATATAATCATAATCCTGATGATCGTAGTCGGGAAAATCATTTGTATATGCAAGGTCATCAAACATGCACATCATCTCAGGAGATTTTTCCACCACCATCTGATTTTGAGCTTCATCTTTGGTTATGTCGTGAATTGAGTACATGAAATAATCATTTGGTGGTTTTGGATATCGAGGCTGAGCTGCAAAGTGCTTGGATACATGGATCCTTGTCTTCTTTGGAATTAATAAAACATCCGATCTTTGAACAACAAGTTCATCTTTTCTACTAATCTTGTGCATCACTTTGTTTGATTGTGTTTGTCAAAACATCTAGTTTTATCTCTGAAGATATCAAGTGCTCCTTTTCTGTTTTATCCTTCATCATTGATTTTAACTGTGCCTTTCTGTTCAGTAGGTTATCTTCCACTCAACTGCAATATTTTTCATTTCTTCAAGGGTTTTAGTGTTCCTTTCTCTTAATTGGAATGCCATCTCAGGATCGAAGGCATATGGGAAATGTAAGTGAGATAATCTTGGGGGTGGCCTTATATAAACAAGCATTGAATGATACACCTTATTGAACCTAGCTGAAAAATGCTTCACTATCTCCCCGACTGTGTTTTCAAGTGGTCATACTCTTCTAGGATGAGAAATACATTTCCCATGATCACCCATCTATCTAGGAAAACTTGCGTAAATTGATGAAAATTGCTAATGCTTGCAGCTGGAAGATTCTTAAACCAATTTTTAACTTTACCTTTCAATGAGAGGGAAAACATCCTGATACAGACATCATCTTCTTCCACCTCAAACAGATCAAGAAAATCCTCAAGATTTTGAATGTATTTTTCAGTAGTGATCTTGAATAATTATAGATAAAGCCAACAATGTATTGAATAAAATTTGAGCTTGAATACATGATCTTTCGAGATTGCTTGGTCATGTTTTAGGTTCTTCTTCCAATGGAGTCTTTGAATTGGAACTGATCTGGAGTTGATTGGAGTCGTCAGGTGGATGATTCATCCTCCTTGTGTGTGGTCACAGTCCACCATCAATAATCAGATCTGGAACTTGGTATGCTTTCTGAGGAACAGTTCCCCAGTATGGTCACCATTATGTTAGCACTCCGTAATTTCTCAGGTTGAGGGAGAAATTGACAGAGGTAACCACAAAACCACTTGGAATCAAGTATATATCCCTCCAAGACTCAGAGAGGGATATCTTTTTATGTTTTAACTTTGTTTGGGTTGGATTTTAGACTAGTTATTAGGATAGAAGGTTTGTTTTTTGATTTTTTGGTTGAGACAAACAAAAGAGGGCCATTGAGAAAAATGGGGTCAAAAGGCCAAAGGTGATCCAATGAAGGAATAATTGAGATAATATGTATCAAGGCAATGTAATCATGTCAGTAGATCCTTGTATTTTGTGATATGGAAAAGAAGAAACATATTAGGGTTCAATTCAAATGCAGAGCATTGCTACCTGAATTCTACCTTCAAAATTTAGAAGAAAACATAAATATTGTTTTAAGCCAGAACAAGGTGTCTGAGACAAATCATGAACATAATCTTCTTATAAACAATAAAGAAAGATAACATAATTTGAAACCAGAGAGAAAAAATATTGCATAAAGGAACACTTCACCACACAACAATGACATAGGAATCTTGAAGCATAAACGCCTTTTTATTTATAAAAAAAGGTCACTTGAAACCATCATGACAGTCTTTACAATGAATGGTAATTTTTCAATACCATTTCTCCCTTCAGGTCCAACCATTATCCCCCCCCCCCTAATTTTCATTAAAGTTTTCCTTTATAAAGATGAAAAATTACCTATCCTCCACTTAGCAATCGAATGCATGATCTGAGGGTCAAATTCCTAAAATATCTATAACAAAAACACAAAATATGGGAGGTTTGAACCAACTCCCAAATTTGTCTCAACTGACCTTGGACCCTTGGAAAACATTTCATGATTCTAGCATTTACATGAAACTGACATTGATCCACCCTCATTTACCATGGTTACATATTATAACTCTCTTACATGCCACATTACAACTTTTGGTTTGACCAAGTTTGAAATTTTTCCAAATACACAGAAGCACAATGACCACCACAGATGGGTCACACCAGGAAATAGATGGGCGTGCCAGCAAAAAGATGGGTCACACCAAGAAATAGATGGGCATGCCAGTAAACAGATGGTTCATGCCAGTTCAGGTTTGTTTTTGGCCAACTTGTAGAAGTTCATTTTGAATTTTGGAAACTATGTCAAGTATCCCCACGTGTTTATTTCCAACGAGCCATCAAACTCGAGAAAATACCCATGGGAAGGCCTCAAAAAAATGAATTATCCAACCTTACTCAGAAGCGTCGTGCTATGATTTGCACTACCTAGAAGGGTCGCACTGTGGGTCGCATTGCTCTCAAATGCAACAAAACCCTCTTTTTTTACATTTTTTTCTCCTTTTGAGTTTGCAAGATGGTGGCAAGGATCTCTTGATATATCTAAGAGTGAAAATGAGTTAAAAAATAACCCATCTTACCCTATTATACTTGGTGAAAAACTACAAATTTAAGAAGCTTTTTCCTCTTACACTTTTGATAATGTAAAAAGTTACACTTTATTCCCTGATTATACCACTCTAAAACATTTCAAAAACTCATGGGGATGCATCATAATTCCAACTTACCATGTGAAAACACTGGGTATACTTGGGTATCTGATTTGAAGCATTGGACATGTCACTGGACTATTACCCCTGAGCACCTTATCATGAAAGCATTTTCAATCTGATTAGAAAAATTCTAGAATAGATGACTGGAAAATAGATGACTATATTATAGGACCCTAACATAGGATCCAATTGGGCATGGAAGCTCCTAAGGATGTGTCAATAATATCAGATCTTTGGATTCGTAAATTATTGCCTTATCCATTGGGTTGATCCCACAACCTGTATCTTGATCTGTCTTGAAAATATATGAATGGAAACCAACTGATCATCCATTTTGACTTTGGATGACTTTTTGAAGTGAAACAGAAAWAAAATAGACCACCTGCTAGTCCAACAATCTTATTTTCATACTGTAAATTTGATAATTGAAAAGATGTTTATCTGGTAAAATTATTTATGCACATATAAACCTATTCTAAACATTAGAATGCATGACCTTAATCAATATGGAATATCCAATATAACCAATCAAATATTGGATATGGTACCTTGGCTCTTTCATTATTTTTCACCCAACTTAGAAACAAATATGTTAAAGATATGTAATAGAGATTTCCATCCCGATCTTCATTACAAGGTGCTTGATAAACCTGACAGACAACATAAATACTGGAAATGTATTGTGGCTCTGTGATGAATAATTTCTCCATATAAATAGCCACTGGATCAAGACAGACTTGACCCATTACTGGATATTCTGACTCAGTCAATTCAACTTCATGACCAGGTACCATACATGTGCTCTCCATGTATTCAAACAAATCAGAACATGTTTGTATTCTATCTGATGATTTTTGTATTGATACTTCTATTGAACAAGATAATGGAGCAGATTGTTTGATCATATCCATATCATAACATCTTTTGAAATCATTACGAGTAAATGGAAATTGACTTTGAAAACACAAACCATCCAACATATCGACTATTGGGTCATGTAGTGCTTTAGATGGTTGCAACATTGGTTCTACTGAAACCTCATGATTTCTCCCATGATTGTCAACCACAATGTGACCAAAATTCCCTTTCACAATCTAAAATGAATTAAATTATAAGGGAATGGAATCAAACCGGATCAGTTCATTATTTGTTTCAGACTTTGTGATTTCATCTGAGATTTGCAATTAAAGGTGACTTAGGGACCAAACTTCTAGATCTGAAAAGGTTTTGTATCATCCCTATTTTCCTTAACTGATTCATTATAAAATTCCTCATATTTTATATTTACAATCTGCTTGCAATGTTCTCTCGGGAGTGAGGCAAAATAGAGGGGCATGAATTTTTCTTTTACTTGAAAACTTTCTGCAATTTCCTCCTTGCAATCTTGCTTGGTTGTAGAGTTTGATGGCCATTTTTTTATTGTGATAACTGGGCTTCTTCTCCCCATGGAGATAGTTATGGTTGCTTTGAACAATTAGCCTTAATATCAACCACATAATCATCATCCTGATGATCATAGTTGGGAAAATCATTTGTATATGTAAGGTCGTCAAACATGCACATCATCTCGGGAGATTTTTCCACCACCATCTGATTTTGAGCTTCATCTTTGGTTATGCCGTGAATTGAGTACATGAAATAATAATTTGGTGGTTTCAGATACCAAGGTTGAGCTGCAAAATGCTTGGATACATGAATCCATGTCTTCTCTGGAATTAATGAAACATGTGATCTTTGAACAACAAGTTCATCTTTTCTACTAATCTTGTGCATCACTTCATTGATTGTGTTTGTCAAAACATCTAGTTTTATTTCTGAAGATATCAAGTGCTCCTTTTTTGTTTTATCCTTCATCATTGATTTTAACTGTGCCTTTCTGTTCATCAGGTTATATTCCACATCAACTGCAATCTTTTGCATTTCTTCAAGGGTTTTAGTGTTCCTTTCTCTTAATTGGAATGCCATCTTAGGATCGAAGGAATCTAGGAAATGTAAGTGAGATAATCCTGGGGNGTGATCTTTGAACAACAAGTTCATCTTTTCTACTAATCTTGTGCATCACTTCATTGATTGTGTTTGTCAAAACATCTAGTTTTATTTCTGAAGATATCAAGTGCTCCTTTTTTGTTTTATCCTTCATCATTGATTTTAACTGTTCCTTTCTGTTCATCAGGTTATCTTCGACATCAACTTCAATCTTTTGCATTTCTTCAAGGGTTTTAGTGTTCCTTTCTCTTAATTGGAATGCCATCTTAGGATCGAAGGAATCTAGGAAATGTAAGTGAGATAATCCTGGGGGTGGCCTTTTATCAACAAGAATTGAATGATACACCTTATTGAACCTAGCTGAAAATTCTTCACTATCTCCCCAACTGTCTTTTTAAGTGGTCATACTCTTCTAGGATGAGAAATACATTTCCCATGATCACCCATCTATCTAGGAAAACTTGCGTAAATTGAAGAAAATTTCTAATGCTTGTAGCTGGAAGATTCTTAAACCAATTTTTAACTTTACCTTGCAATGATAAGGAAAACATCCTGATACAAAAATCATCTTCTTCCACCTCAAACAGATCAATAAAATCCTCAAGATTTTGAATGTGTTTTCCAGCAGTGATCTTTGCATTTTCTCCATCAAACTTGGGAATATTATTGTTATAATTTGCAGGGAGGTCATTGAGAATAGAATGTAAAACCAGAGGCTTGTATCTGTCTGGTAATTTTACAGGTATAGGAGGTAAGGCAAAGGGGCTTATAACTAACTAGAATTTCAACAATAATAGGAGATAAAGCACGAGGCTTCTGTCTAACTGGGCTATATACAGGTATTGGAGTGTGTACCAGGGCTATAGGTATGGGGTGAATCCTTTGAGTCTCTTCATCTTGAAACTGATCATTATGAATTTCAGCAATATACTCTTGAATGAGATCATAATAAGAGAGAAAATAATTATAGATAAAGCCAACAATGTCTTGAATACAATTTGAGCTTGAATACGTGATCTTTTTAGATTGCTTGGTCATGTTTCAGGTTCTTCCTCAAGTGGATTCTTTGAATTGGAACTGATCTAGAGTTGATTGGAGTCTCCAGGCGGATGATTCAGCGTCCTTGTGTTTGGTCACTGTCCACCATCAATAATCAGATCTGGAACTTGGTATGCTTTCCGAGGAATAGTTCCCCAATATGGTCGCCATTATGTTAGCACTCCGTAATTTCTCAGGCTGAGGGAGAAATTGGCAGAGGTAACCAAAAAACCACTTGGAGTCAAGGATCTATCCCTCCAAGACTCATAGAGGGATATCTCTGTATGTTTTAACTTTGTTTGGGTTGGATTTTAGAATTGTGATGAGGATAGAAGGTTTGTTTTTTGAGTTTTTGGTTGAGACAAACAAAAGAGGGTCATTGGGAAAAATGGGGTCAAAAGGCCAAAGGTGATCCAATGAAGCAATAACTGAGATCATATGTATCAAGGCAAGGTAATCATGTTAGTGGATCCTTGTAGTTTGTGATATGGAAAAGAACAAACAAATTAGGTTTCAATTCAAATGTAGAGCATTGCTACCTGAATTCTACATTCAAATTTCAGAAGAAAACATAAATATTGTTTTAAGCCAGAACATGGTGTCTGAGACAAATCCTGAACATAATCTTATTATAAACAATAAATAAAGATAACATAATGTGAAAACAGAGAGAAAATAGATTACATAAAGGAACACTTCACCACACAACAATTGCACAGGAATCCTAAATCATAAATGCCTTTTTATTCATAAAAAAGAGTCACTTGAAACCATCATGACAGTCTTTACAATGAATGGTAATTTTTCAATACCATTTCTCCCTTCAGGTCCATCCATTACCCCCCCCCCCTAATTTTCATTAAATTTGGCCTTTATATAGATGAAAAACTACCTATCCTCCACGTAGGGGTCGAGTGCATGATCTGAGGGTCAAATTCCTAAAATATCTACAATAAAAACACAAAATCTGGGAGGTTTGAACTAACTTCCAAATTTGTCTCAACTGACCTTTGACCCTTGGAAAACATTTAATGATTTCAACATTTACATGAAATTGAAATTGATCCTCCCTCATTTACCATGTTTACATATTATAACTCTTTTACATGCCACATTACAACTTTTGGTTTGACCAAGTTCAAAATTTTATCAAATACACAAAAGCACAACGACCACCACAGATGGGTCGCACTAGGAAACAAATGGGTCACGCTGGAAAATAGATGGGTTGCACCAGAAAATAGATGGGTCATGCCAGTAAACAAATGGGTCACGCCAGTTCAAGGTTGTTTTTGGAAAACTTGTAGGAGTCCATTTTGAATTCTGGAAACTAGGTCAAGTAGCCACGTGTCTACTTTCCAACGAGCCATCAAACCCAAGAAAATACCCATGGGAAGGCCTCCCAAAACTAAATTTTCCAACCTTACTTAGAAGCACTGCGTCGTGGGTCGCACTGCCCAGAAGGGTCACACTGTGGGTCGCATTTCTCTCAAATGCAACAAAACCCTCATTTGTTTTACAATTTTTTCTCCTTTTGAGTTTGTAGGATGGTGGCAAGGAGCTCTTGAGATATCTAAGAGTGAAAATGAGTTAAAAAATAACCCATCTTACCCTATTATACTTGGTGAAAAACTACAACTTTAAGAATCTTTTGCCTCTTACACTTTTGATAATGTAAAAAGTTACAATTTATTCTCTAATTATGCCACTCTAAAACCTTTCAAAAACTCATGGGGATGCATCATAATTCCAAATTACCATGTGAAAACACTGGGTATACCTGGATATCTGATTTTAAGCATTGGATATGCCACTGGACCTTTACCCCTAAGCACCTTATCATGAAAACATTTTCAATCTAATAAAAAAAAATCCAGAATAGATGACTGGAAAACAGATGACTATATGATAGGACCCTAACAGGGCTGACAAAAGTAGTTGTGGTTTCTAAATTTTTCTGCCTCTTCGCCCCTCTTATTTCAATTTTCCTAAGCATTCTCTTTATGTTATTAATGTTTTGGAATGCCTCCTTCATTTGTGGTATGACAGAAAAATTGTATATCTTCTTCATGGTAACAGTTTCTTGTCGGGTTTGTTGTGATTTGATGACGATCTTGGAGGTGATACTTTTCATTTTATATTTATTGATGGGGTCATTGAATTCAATGCCCTTGTTTGAATGGAATTTTTCTCTCCATATCTCCTCTGTGTTGATCTCTAGTGCTTCTTCTTTGGAAACTTTCTTCCCTTTGTTCTTTGTATTCAATTGTTTTCTTTTTCCTGGGGAAGGATTTGGAGGGATGATTGTCAGATCTTGTAAGTATTCGACAAACGGAACTGTGTAGAGAGAGTCTTCTCTTTATTCTTATTGTTCCCCTTCGATCAATGAAAATATTATAGGAATCCCTATTTGTTGTGCCTCGAGCAAAATTTCTAAATTCTGATTGATTTGTCTTTCCAATTCTGTGAAGATTTCTTCCATTGTCGGTTGGTAATGTAATTATTTTGATTTTGGCGTCGATGTGACTCCACACCAAAGCTTTGTGTAGTCGATGTTGAGATGAAAGTGACAAGGTGATGGAATTTCTCGATGGATTCCTTGCTTGACTTGCCATTTTTGGGTACTATATTTCAAGCCTATCACCCACAACTGGAACATCTCTTATGGTGGGAGTGATTTTGATGTACCAGTCTGATTTGAAGAGAAAAACCTATACTTATCCATTGTCGGGGTCTTATTAGATGTTAATGTTGCTTCTCCTACATGCCCATATTGTTCCATTTCTATCCATATTAGCAATGACAAAAACTTGATGGCTTGGCCCAAATCTTGAACTTCCTTGCAGTTGGTTGTGAGTATGTCGGCCAAATGTTCCCCCCAATTGAACCTTTCTGATTATGATAGACTTGAGCTATTTCCTTGACCATTGTCATATTTATGTCAGACGTCYGTCTCGCTGGTGTGAAGCACAAAGAAATTATGATGGTAGTCCAACGAGATTTTGGGTTAGTGATTTTGTTGATCAACAATCCCTTAGAGTTTTTGGCTATCATCGACSCTGTTAAAAACTGCATCCGGTCATTAGTATTGGCTGAGTTGGGTACCTTGGCCCCTACCCTTGGGATTCTCAAGATTCGGCAGATGATTTTACCAACTATTTTTATGGGCTCGTCTAACCAAAGGTATCCTTGATGATACCGAMTAACAATAAATTTTTATGTTTCTTCTTTCCATCAACCCATGCCAGCTACTTGCGGGGCGCCAATGATATGTCAGATTCCTACTTTTTCTAGGAATTTAGTTTCTTTTTTCCAACTTCCTTCCTCCATTTCCCACTCTATGAAATTTATCAAGTTCTTTATCTTGTCCAATTCCTCCATCTTTGTTAGTCAAATATTTTTCATTCGTATTTGCAATGGTGTCATGGTGGCTCTCTCAAAAACTTGCCTTGTTCTTGAACCTTCTATTGCATTGTCGACTTAAACTCTCATCCTCGGCATTTTTTTAGAGTTGGAGAGTTGGAGAGTTTACAGGTTCAACAGTGAGGCAGATTCATATGCTTCTTTCAAATTTATAGTTGGTGGTGAGAGCATCGGGTTCAATGCATCCAGTTGTTCTCGTACTTAGTGCTCTTCTATCATAAAGATTGGTGGTATGAATGGGTCAAGTGAGTGGATGTTTAACTCATTGCTTGGTTGGAATTTTTTTACGTCCCATTGGCCATTAATTGAAATATATTGTTGTTGAATTTTATGTGTATCGGTGTATTCAACAGTTATATGAACGATTTTACAATGGTCATTTCCATCTTTAATGTTCACATCGGCTTTTACATGTCCCAAATTAAATGCTTTGTTTCTGTCGACGTTGGTTTTTACTCGATCGACATTGTCCTAGAACTGATCAACGAGGTTTCCTTTATTGATATGTCGTCGATATGTAAGCCAACCGACATGAGTTCTTGAGCCATCTTCATTACTGGATTGACATAGTTGATGTCGGTGATGGCTTACTTTCTCGTTCATTTTGCTAATTTTTCTGAGTCTGAATTATGTCGTATTTTTTCATTCCAATCATATTCTCTTGGTTTGTGTTCATATGATATTCTCTCACTTGATATACACTCACTTTAACCAAACTCACTTGCACCTGGACTGATCCTTTCATTTGATTCTCTTCTTATGAGTATTTGTCTTAAGTTGGTCGAAGGTATAGAACGTCGAGAATATATTTTGCTATTTTGTCTCGGGCTTGACCAAGGGCTGCTTTCTCTCTCCATTTTATTTTATTTCTTCTTTTCCTTTAGTGTTATGGCTACTCTTTAAATTTTTTAGTTTTTTATACATGAATTTGTCTAAATGTCATTTTTGTTTATTAATTTTTAGCAAGGTTTATTTCTTACAAGTATGATTAGTTATTTTAGTCAGTTCATGCTGGAAACTCCCTGCTATAATTTGGAAACAAGGTTCTTTTCTTTTATACTTGATATTTATTTAAATGACCACCATTAATTACTTTCTTAAATGGATGCCCCAATAACGTTCTAAGCAGGACCACTCCAGTCGATCGAATGTATTCCACCACATAAGACCCCAACCATGTTGTTTCCAATTTTCCGGGTTTTCCTTTTATACGACTGTCATACAATAAGACTAAGTCTCCCTCTTTTATATCCTTTTTCTTTAAGTGATTATCATGCCACACTTTTTGTTGTTTCTTCTGAATCTCTTGGTGATGGATCACTATTAACCTCTCTTCTTCTAGCCTGTTTAGTTGGTATAGTTGGTTGTTCGTGTTTTTTCTCTCATCAAATTTTTCTATAGTTGTGAACTTGTCATAATTAGTTCAAAATTGTAGCAAGATAACAACTTCTTGGTCATAGACTAGTTTGAATGGAGTCTGTCCAGTAAATCTTTTGAATGTTGATCTATACTCCCATAGGATTGTAGGAATATTATCATCCTAGTAATATTTATTTATGCCAAAGATATTTGTAAGTCCCTTGTGTAATGTTTTATTAAAGGACTCAACTTCCTCATTTGCTTGTGGGTGATAGGCTGTCGTTTTTCTATGCTCGATTAAATTTTTTTCCAATAGAAATTTAATTGTTTCATTTACAAACTGAGTTCCCTGGTTGTTGATTAGTGTCAAAGGAAAGCCAAATCTTGTGATTATGTTCCCGTATATGAATTTGGTTGCTATCTCTTTGGTACATGATTTGACTGGATCAACTTCTTCCCACTTAGTCACATACTCGACCACAATAATGATGTACTTGGAACCAATTATTCTTTCCCTCTGTGGAAATGGCCCGACGAAGTCGATAGCCTAGATTTCGAAATCTCAATTAGGGTTTATTGAAATTAGTGGAATTTCATTTTTCCACAAGGGTCATCCAATCCTTTGACAAATATCACATTATTTAACTTGATCCTGACAATATTTATGAAAAGTCAGCCACCACAAGCCTTCTTGTAGTAACTTCTTGGTCATTGTGTTGGCCTGAAAAGGTCCTCCAACTACTCCTACATGGGCTTCATTGATGATATAATCTCGTTCATGTTCTGGCACACATCTTCTTAAAACATAATCCATTCCCATTTTGTATAAGTATTCATTAATTATTGTGAATGGTGCAGCTTTCATGGCTACAATTTTCTTTTTGTTTTTCGAGAGGTCCTTCGGGGCCTTTCCTTCTTCTAAGAAATTGGAAATTTCTTCTAAATCCTTAGGTCCAGCTCCGACTCTGAATAAGTGTGCATTTGGGAGGTCATCATCGATGTCTGTCAGATCTTCTCCTATTTCTAGTCATGAAAGGTGATCAGGTCAGAAATTATTTTTCCATGGTCGAATTATTACGTCAAATTCAAATTCCTAAAATAATAGTAACCACCGACAAATATTTCCTTGATGAACTAGTTTATTGACCAAGTATTTCAATACTTGATGGTCTGTAAAAAATGTAAAGGTTTTTTCGAGTAAATAGTGATAGAATTTTTGTAGAGTGAAAATCATTGATAAGGCTTCCCTTTCCATAGTTGAATAGTTTATTTATGTTTTGTTCAGTTTCTGACTTGCATATGCATTTGGGTGATCCATTGTGTCATCATATGGTTGAGATAAAACCTATTAGAAAAATAGGACCACAGAGCAATACAATAAAAAAAATACGGAAACAAAACAAAGAAGATACACAATACAAGAGAGACACAGATTTGTGTGGTTCACCCAGTGTGGGCTACGTCCACCAGAGAACTTTCCAGGTCCTTCCTTTATTATTATCCAGCAAATGAAGGGATACAACCTACAACAAAACCCATTGTAACTTCCTCTTCTTTCTCTCACAGTCTCCTCTCTAAGAATACCATACTCGCCATAATACATGGCCACAATACATTTCCCTCATAACAGAGGATTGCCTTCTAGGGAAAAAAACCCTAACACAATTTCTACCATTAGATTCATGACCTTATAATGAACGATCCATATTTACAATGAAATTACAATATACATTTA
>SNQJ01S0093660.1:0-20942 GCA_010110895.2 Picea sitchensis
ACCGACTCGGTAGAGTCTTTTCCTATATAAGGATGTAATCCGTCTTCATTGAATAAAGAAGTGAGCGTATCCTCACCATGTGTTTGTGTCACATATTTTATCTAGGACATGTTATCGTTGGATTTCAGAATTCCATAATCTCTTTCAATTGTTCAAGGGGAATCAACCTTTTAATTACGGTGTCCATATGTTTCAATTATTTATTTCTTATGGCCAATAATTTGCAGGTTAATATACTTAGAAATATGAGAAACAACTCTTACTCCATTATTTTCAATTCTCCCCTTTAATAGAGAATGGATTGACTTCTACACCTAACATTTCTTTAAATAGCTCAAACTCAATCTTTCCAAGAGGCTTAGTGAAAATATCAACAACATTTTCACCAGTATTACAATACATACGA
Organism: Picea sitchensis; assembly: GCA_010110895.2. NCBI lineage: Eukaryota > Viridiplantae > Streptophyta > Pinopsida > Pinales > Pinaceae > Picea > Picea sitchensis. The sequence goes on from SNQJ01S0093660.1 coordinate 407, forward strand.
GCCATTTCATTTCACTGCAAATTTTCTCTAACAAAATGAAATTGAGCATCAACATGCTTTGTCCTTGCATGAAAAATCGGATTCTTCGCAAGATTGATTGAACTTTAATTATCACATTTGATCATTGTAGGTTCCTTTTGTTCTTTTCCAACATCTTGAAGAAGTCTTCTCAACCAAAAAACTTTACAAGTTGCTGCACACAAGGATTTATATTCTGCTTCAGTAGAAGACGAAGATACAGTAGGTTGTTTTTTACTGCTCCATGAAACAAACCTGAATCCAATGCCAAACACATATTCATTGGTTGATCTTCGATCATTCAAATTGCTAGCCAAATCAGAATCAGAGTAACTTGTCAACTCAACATCAGATGCATCAGTATATTTAATACCATAATCAAGTGTTCCTTTTATATACCTCGGTACTGCCTTTGTTGGATTCCAATGGCTTTCTAGAGGTTTCTCTATAAACTGACATAACACACTCACAAAGTATGCAATTGTAGTGAGATAATTCAAACTACCCATGATCTGTCTATACATAGTGCCATTCACCTCTTTCGAACCATCATCACAAGAAAGTTTCACATTTTGCTGCATGGGAATAGTAGAAGACTTACATTGATCAATTTTAAATCTCTTAAGTACTTCTCTGATATAGTTACTCTGACAAACAAAAGTTTGGCCTGCATTTCTCCAAACTTCAAGACCTAGGTAGTAATGTAACTCACCAAGTTCTTTCATTTCAAAAACTTTTGACAACTGCTTCTTTATTTCATCAATTAATTTCTCTGCATTTCCTGTAATTCTCAAATCATTAACATATAAGGAAATCAATACTATATACGCCTTCTCATCAAATTTGGTATACATATTTGGATCACTTTTTCTCCTCATAAAACCCTGTTGAAGAAAGAAAGAGTCTATCTTTTCGTACTATGACCTAGGTGCATGTTTTAGTCCATATGATGCTTTCTTTAACTTACACACTATGTGTATTTTCCCTTGTNAAATGCAGATTTAACATATAACTGGTGTAGCTTCCAATGATATTTTGTAGCTAAAGAAATTAACAATCTGATAGTATTTAGTTTAGCTACTTATGCAAATGTTTTAGCATAATCAATACCTTTCGTTTATGAATACCCCTTTGCAACTAGTCTAGCCTTATATTTATCTATAATACCATCTGATTTAAATTTGGGTTTGTATATCCATTTGCATCCAATGGGATTTTTATGTTTAGGAAATTCAGTCAATTCCCAAGTATTATTTATCATTATAGATTGATATTCTTCCTCCATTACATTTCGTCATTCATCATGTTCATTGGCTTCATCAAAACTCATGGGTTATATGACATCTGAAATGATACTCATTAGGGCATAGTTTTTATACCTCTCAGAGAGATGAATCTGTCATGAAGATCTTCTCAACTAATTATCTTCCTCCCTACTTTGTGAAGATTTGTCTTCGCCTCTAGGTGAACTGTGACTTCTTGAATTTTCCATATCACCGAGTACTTGTTGTTGTTGTTGTTGTTGTTGTTGCTACGACTATGGATACTGTTGTGGTGGATGTTGTTGTGATGGTTGTTGTTGCTCTTATTTAACTCCTTCATCAAGAATTCTATGCCATTCCTCATAATTGTTGTTGTCATGATTTCCTGCTTTGTACTTATGGAAAAATACATCTCTACTTGCAAATACTTTGTGAGTAGAAGGATCAAACAATTTGTATGCTTTAAATTCAGAACAATACCCAATGAAAATACAGTTAATGGCTTTAGAATCCAATTTCTTCCTATTATCCTTTGCAATATGTGCAAAATCCTTACACCCAAATACTTTCAAATTATGAAATGCAGGTTTGGAACCATACAAGGCTTCGAAAATAGTAAAATTATCAAGACACCTTGTTGGACTTCTATTCTTTAAATAAACTGCAGTATTTATGGCTTCAACCCAAAATGAATTAGAGAGATTCTTACATTTCATGGTACTACGTGCACACTCTACCAGAGTTTTGTTTTTTCTTTCAGCGACTCTGTTCTGTTGTGGAGTGTGAGTTACTGTAAACTGTTGTACTTTTCCATGATCTTTGCAATATCTGATGAAGTATCGTGATTTATACTCTCCCCCTTGATCTGAACGAAATATTTGGTTGGATTTTTCTGTCTTCTTTTCAACCATGGTTATGAATTCCTTAAAGTAATCGAAACATCAATTTTTCGTCAAAGGAAGTAAAACCATGTGTATCTCATGCAATCATCAATAAGTAACAGAAAGTAAAATGCACCTCCTAAAGACTTAGTCTACATAGTCCCACAAACATCAGTATGCACAAGATCTAACACATTTCTCTTTTTCCTATCAGGATTAGAGGGGAATTAATTTTTGTGCATCTTTCCTAATGCACATCCATCACAAGAAACATTCTCATTCTTTAACATGGGAAGTCCTTCAACCATATTGTTTTTTTGTAATAATAATAAATCAGGATGATTGATGTGTCCATACCTTTGATGCCAAAGAATCTCTATTGGCATAGTTGCAGAAGTTAGTGCGTGAAGTGCTTTGTTGGTAACAAGAAGTTTTTATAGGCCTTCTTTCCTGACTGTTGTTGCAATAGTTTGGAAGTGGTCCAACAGATCCTTCACTATGCAATAATTCTTGAATAATTCAAGCTTCAAGTTTCGATCTGTAATGGTAGACACAGAAATCAATTTTTTATTTATCACTCGTACATAAACAACATTGTGAATGTGACGAATAGTATCATTCTGCAATATCACAGGAATGTCTCTATATCCCTTGATCTGATGAGCGCAGTCATCTCCATGATATATGCTGGCACCATTCTGTGTTTCTTTAAAATTATCATAGCATTTTTTATTACAAGTCATATGTACTAATGCTCTGAAATCCACAAACCAGGCATCAAAATCATTTGTTTTAGCACATAAAGTAGCATTAGACAAAAATAACCTAAGATCCCGTGAATCAAAATTTGGGGGTTCATCAATATCATCACTAACAATAAATAATTTAAGATCATGATTTGACGATTTTTCTACATAATGACTTGAATGTGTTCTAGGTTTATTCCTAGCCTCATCACTCTTCATCTTATGACCGTCTTTAACAATATGTCTAGGTCGACCACAATAAAAACAACTCTTTGACTCATTCTTGTTAAATTGCATACCTTGATTTGGTCTTGAAGATTGTCTTCCTTGCGATGAACTGCCTCTCTACCATGAACTGCCTCTTTCTCCTGATCTTCCTCTCGCGAATCTCTTATTTGGCCACAGTGCCAAATATTTATTTTGAGGCTTCAGATTCTCGTGCCTCTCTTCCTCTTGGAACAAAATACCTGTCATTTCTTTAAACGTAAGATGTTTTTCCCTTGCTGTGAGACTTGTTATGAACATATGATAATCTTCTAGCATACCATTTAAGGTGATAGTGACGATACTAGTGTTGGAAACAATTTCCCCTATATTTACTAGCTTGTCTTTCACCTCTTTAATACGACTGAAAAATGAACTAACAGATTCATTTCTATCCATATTAATGCCTAGCAATTTAGTTTTCAGGAACAAAATGCGATTTGTGTTGCTAGTTTCATACAACTCTTTAAACGTTGTCCACGTTGCAGTAGAAGTTGTAGCTTCCCTAATATGTGGAATTATGTTATATTTAACAGATATGTGCAACAATACCTTTGCCTTATTTTCACACTTCTCCCAATCTTGGATATGTGCTGCTATCGCACCTAGCGTCATCAGGTTTCACTTCAGTTCCCTTCGCAGTGTTTCGGACACCATAACCCTCCATCAATGTCTGCATCTTGAATTTCTAGTTAATGAAATTTGAGCCATCTAACTTGTTGCCTTGGTTGAGGTAGGTCTCCGCGAGAGGATTCGTCATCTCAACAAATGTCTTCTTGTTCAATCACACAATGGATCCTTCTATCACCAACAATGAATCACCAAGAATATCAAACCTTTTGTCAAGTTTTATCTTGTGTTGATCAGTCCATCCCTTTTCCTTTGGATCCACTAATCCAACTCTACCTTTGTTCTCAACCCTCTTAAAAGAAATATAAGAAAAAACTTTAAAAATAAAATCTTAACATCAATCATATATGCATGCATCCACCTTTAAATCATGCATGCATGCACCTTTAAATCATAACCCCACCTCATATAAAGCTTAATATCCAAAATATTCACTTTTTAAAAACTTTAATTTCTCACATAAAGTTTTAAAACCTTTAATAAGAAAACTCCACCTTTATGATGTTTCAATAAAGTGATCTAAAACCTAACTCCTTCACTAGTGGCACCAATTCTTGAATGCTCCAAAAAACAAAACATGCACAAGGAAAATCGTGAAAGAGGAGGAGGATTCTTACGCGTTCCACGAGCTCATTGCACGTGAATTTCTACTCCTCACAGCTCTCAAGTCAACAAATAAAAGGAATGGGGCTCTCTTCCCACGAACTCACCAATCCGTCCACACAAACGCAGCTACAACTTCAATAGCAGGAGAAGGGGGTTTCGATAGTCTTGATAAATTGTGGAGCAAAGAGAATTGCAGAGAGAAAAGAATAGTATATTCAAATGTATGAATAAGTACAAAAGAGTTCTGAAGAGATTCCGAAGTAATACTAACAATAGGAAATAACTGAGCTTATATATGCTCAAAGCAAGACATAAATAGAAAGTACAACTGTCCAATACAGCTGGCAGTGTACGGATATACTGTTGAGGGTAAAATATATTTAACACTCCCTCTTAGACTCAACAGTTACAATCAGCAGCACTGACTATGCCTAAGTGCTGTCTCTGGAAGTCAAAAACTGACTTTCCTAGTGGCTTCCCTGTTGAGGTAAAATATTAACACCCTCTGACCAATAAGCATAACGCCAGCACTATCAAGTTTCCAGTGTCGCTTCCAGTCAAAACCGACTTTCCTAGTGGCTTGGTGAAAATATCGCCAGTCAGATTCTAGAACCACAAAATTGTAGTGCAATGTCAACATTATTGACTAACTCACAAGAGCAAAATGAAACCCAGTACACTGTGGTTTACTCTTTCTATGGAACACATGGTTCTTGGATAATGCCGATGTGTTGGTCGCCGTAAGATAGAGTTGGATCCTTCTCCGCTTTTGCATTACGTCTTCAATAACTATATTTCTGCAGACATATGCTTCAGGTAGCAGTTATGTCACTACCAAGGATATTATAACGTCGCCTTCTGTCTATGAAAACGTTCCGCGCCTGCTGAAAATATATCCATGCTTTTTCCGTACACCAAGAAAGTTCATCAGGTAAATCCAGTTGATTACAACTGGATGAAACCAAAATGTAGTGTTCTCATATTCCGCACCTGCTGTCATAGAACTTTAGTATCCTGTTGTCCCAGTATAATGCATAGCATAGACTGCCTAGTTGGTTTTAAGATACAACAACTTTCATCAAACTTTGTATAAAGTAGAACCACTGGGAATTTTCACTGTTTTGCTCAACTTTAGCTCTAAGGTATAAGCTACTGGATTGCAACCTTCCACAGGAAACCTGCTTGATATGTCTACGATAATTTTTGTCATGAAAATGCCTTTGGTCAGATTGATGAACTTCAATGCTCTGGGTGGCTTATTTCTCATTATGCCAAGAGATTCCTGGCTATCCAAACTCGATTTAGATGTAAGCATGTTTGAAACTGCTAGGCTCTAGATTTCTCATGTAATCATGTCATCAACATATAACATACAATTAGTATTTTAATGTGCTGATCTGTTTTGGTATAAAGTGGTTGGTTCATTTGACTTCTGGAAATAGTCTTTGATCGATATAGGGTGTCAATTACCGTATCAAGCTCTTTGGAGCTTGCTTGCCATTTCTTCAACCGACATACTTTATTTGGTGTCGATGGACTTCAAAACCTGGTGGTTGATTGACATAAACTTCTTCTTCTAAAAACTACTTAGAAATGCCGACTTGACATCCATTTTGATTAAACTTGTCATTTGTGTCACGTGTCACATGGGCCAAAGTCCCATATGTCTAATCTTACACGATGCTCACCATAATCAATACCGGTTGTTGTGAGAATCCTTGGCAACAAGTCTTGCCTTCAGTTTTTCAATCTGTCCTTTTCATTTAGTTTGGTTTTGTAAACCCTCTTGACACCAATACTCTTTTTGTGTCTTGGTAAATCAACAAGATCCCATGTCTTGTTCTTTCCAATGGAGCCCACTCGGTTCATTGCTTGAACCCAATGTGCCCTTTTGGTCGCTTCCTTAAAAGATGTGGGCTGACATGACATTAGCAAAAAATTATGTTGCTCAAAGTCATCCGCCAATTGTTGATGGATTTCGGCCAAAACTTCGAAGTTCTTCCGATTCTCGGTTCTATAACGATTCTCTACTAGAAGATGAGCTATCCCGTGAATTATCCTCAGTGGTCTTTGGACTTGCATTCTGGAGGAATGGGTTGAGGTACCGATTGTTCTGAATTTTCCGTTTTCTAACTAAGTAAAGAAAGGATTTCATCGTTCACTCTGTCAGGTTTCTTTTCTCTAATCATCCTGTAATTGGTTTTCCCCAAAAATTGTACATCTCACGAGAATTAATTTCTTGCGACGATTTCAAAGCCCCGTAGTTTTAGAGGCTCAATCGCAGCCGGAAAATGCATTTTTCAATTGCCATCGCTTCTTCCTCTTAATTCTTTAAGGTATCGTAGCATGCTATGTAATTCAAATGTCCTTAGATGAGCTACATTGAGCTTTGTTCCACTCCAAGCTTGTTGGGGAACTTTCATCAGACTAGCGGTTGCGATCTGTTTAAAAGATAGACCTAGCATGCTACTCTTCTCAAACCCAAAAAAGTATTTTGACAAATGTTTTTCTTTAAGAAAGTGTTCTTGCCATATTCATGATGGTCTCATTCTTCTTTCACCACTCCTTTCTGCTGTGGAGTATATCTTGTTTTTGCTTGCATGATGATGCCTTGAGATTTGCAAGAGTCAAAGAAATTCTCCTGAGTTGTATTTCCTCCTCCATCTGACCCAGTACCTTTGAGAAATTTACAACTCGCTTTTCAGATCGCTTTTAAATTTTGAATTTGGTAAATGTTTCTGTATTCTGTGTTCCAGAAAATATATCCGCATTTTCCTCACAAATCATCAATAAATGTTAGAAAATAAACGCTACCATCTATTGACTCTGCTTGCATTGGTCCACATACGGCAGGAACAACTTCAAGATGTTGTTTGGCTTGATTTAAAGATTGTGGAAAACCGGTTCTCTTGTGTTCTCCAAGTATGCAAGACTCACATGGGGGATTTTTCTCTTAAAAATAGGTAGACCTTTTGACCATGGAGTTTTTCCTCGGCGCAGACTTAGACTGGGAAATGGTAGATGTCCAAATCTAGTATGCCAAACCATCGTTTCATCGCCATGGTTGATGCATTCTATGCATAGGGTTGACTCGATTTGCAGTTCTGAGGGTGAGGGAAACATCCTATTTGGAGTCATAGATTTCGGAAATCAATTTTCACGTGGGTTTTCTATCATAGATTTTACAAGATGCCCTCAAAAAGTACCTTTATAGCCTTTTTTCAATGAGTTGTCCTACACTTAACAAGTTATGTTTTAAGTTCCGAACATTATAGACATTAGATGTCTTTCTTTACATTCTCATTTAAAAGAATAGGGAACAGTTCCTCTTCCTTGAACTTGGACTAAATGATCATTACCAAGATTAATATCGAGGAAATTGAAGAATCAACAATGCTTGAAAGTAAGTCTTGTTACCCGTCATGTGATTGAATGCAGCCTAATCGGCCCAAAGAACCGTAGAGGATCAAAAAGGGTTGTTGTTCGGGCCAGGTGGCATGAGAGGAACATACCGGCTGAAGTTGTCTCCGTGATTTGGTCTTCCACATGTGCTCTACCTGAGAGCTGATCCGCTTCAAGATTCATATTCATACGCTCCATATACTTTTGCAATAAAACATCAACGCTGATTTGCCTTCATTCCGACCTTCCTCCCTCCACCTCTTGATTTGAAATTTTGATGGTGAATTTGTTGTTGATTTCTCTGACTATGGAAGTTCTGAGTGGATATTGTTGTCTATTTCCTCCACTAGTATGAGGGTTACTTTGGTTGTTCTCCTCTACTCTCTTCCCTTCCTTCCTCTTCCTCGAATGAGAATTGAGATTGGAAGGCATTTTATATTGACTCATCTGTGAGATGTAGTCTTTTCTCATGTGTCGTGAGAACAAATTAGTTCATCCGTTGAGAAACTTGACGTATCCTTTGATTCAAGGATGGTTGTAACAACCATTTCAAATTTCCCGGGTAAACTTCTGAGAATTTTCTCAACAATTGTTGATTCGATGGTTTCACCAATGAGTCGGATCTCATGACGATTCCCATGACTCGGGTCATGAACTCATCCACAGCGACTCGCTATCCTGAGAGTCTCAATTGTGTCCACAAGGACCGTAGTTTAACAGTTTTTACCCCGTCATTTCCTTGATAGGAAAATTTAAGGATGTCCCGTGCCCGCTAGTACTGCGATTTTCGAAAAATCGAATCAATCCACGTAATTGTGATTCAATTTTGCTTTGTTCTTCTTGGTCCTCGAGTTGCCCGGAGTACTCTTCGGCATTTGTCATGGCAAGAGGACTGCCTGATCCGTCCTTACCATATCCAAGATCCACCGTTCCCCAAAGACTTTGTGTTTGCGTGAACCCACCATCTCGGCGAGACCGCACTGTAATTCTTTCCAAAGAATCGACTATCTCTAGCCGAAGATTAGTCGGCTCCATTCATTAAAATAAACGTCAGTGTCAGAGGGAAAAATTCAGATTTTTACCTTAACTGAGATCGCCGATTCACGATGGTCGATGGTTTTATCTGCCTTGAATTGGCCCTTCGGGTTCCTTTGCAATGTGACCACGCTTTAATGCTGGCGCTACTCGATTTTCCCGGTCTTTGTCGCAAGTAAAATGCCGAATGCTTAAAAATGGTCTTTGACTTTTTCAACTATCCGTGGGATCTCGCCGAGATCTGACGGCCCGATCTTATCGGATTTCGCCGAATCGTGATTTCGCTATTTTGATGTCGGTGTTCTTTGCCTCCCTCGCTGCTGGACCGCCGATTTTCCGGGATGATGATTCGGGACTTTTCCCCATTTCGTTGATTGCTGCCATGTGTCCTAGCAGACGGACGGTCGTGATCTTATCGGGATTGCTAATGCGATTTCGCGATTTCTGATGTCGCGATTTGTCCTTGATTTCCTAACTCCCATTTAACGATGGCGCTCGCCCCATCTGACTTTTCCCTCGGGACATGGTTTCATCTTAATAACGCCGCCCCACCGTGATGGACGGTTAGATTTGCCTTTGGGATTTTACCGAAAGAAACCCGGATCACTTGTTCTCGTGTTTCGCTGATTTCCTAATCCCGATGGTGCTTTCCTCTTCTGGACTTTTTCCGAGTAAACGGATTTGTTTAATGCCGTCCGGTGATAGGATGGACGGTCCCGATGCGTCTTCGATATCGCGACGGCGATGCCCAAACCTCATTAACGTGAAACTCTCAATCTCGATACGCCGACGGTGTTCTGATGTCCGGGCCACCGTCTGTGAGATATGGACAAATGAGATCTTACTCTGGATTTTCACATCAAAATTTCAGCGAAGCTGCGATGTCATTTCTTTGACAATCGGAAACCCCTAATGCCGAATGCCGACGGGCGCCGCGATGTTTCCGCCACGGTCCCGACAAACTGACGACCGAGATTGTATCATATTTCGTATCGCGATTGCTGAAGTTGCGCAGGTCCTGCTGTAATGGACTTAGGAAACCTCAACTCCGAATGTCGCATATGACGAGCGCGATGATGCCGCCACCTATCCTCCGGAATGGACGATCGGATTGCTTTCGATTACATTTTCGCTGCATTCTCCGAGTTTTGGAGAGAGCAGCACTTTTCGTATTGGGCCCAACTCGACTCTCATTTTATGATAAGATAGATTCGCCATGGTGTCTCTTGATCGGACGGCCAAGGTGACGCTTCTGGATTTCAAGTGAAAACCTCCAGGCGCTTCCACACAACTAATCACGCGGTAACTTGTTGATCTTAACTACTGCCGGTCCTTTGTTCAAGATCCGACAACAAACGCCGCTTTTCCGCGCCTCCTCGCCCCTCCCGGTCTAGTTTCCGCCTTGGAACCGTTCGCAGGACGAATTTCATGGCTTCAGTGGCTGTTCTTTGCGCCTGAGATGCGTTCTATCCCGAATTTAACGGAATTTCTCCTGCGGAAGAAAAGATTCGTGAATCTTTCAAAGATTTGAAAGAATTTCATGAATTCTTCATTCTGTGCTTCAATCTTTAACAGATGTGAGGGAAATTTTTGAGTTATTTAAAGTTTCTCGCCTCCTCCGGCTTTTCTTCGTCAATCTTTGACGATTCTTGAAAAGATTACAAGAATCTTTGGGATTTCTTCTTCTGCGTTCTCTTCGTCCAGGATCTCTCGAGCGTTGTATGCTCTGCTTCCTCCGCAAGCTTGTTAATGCGATCTTTAAAGAGTATTACGGCCATCTCTCCAAGCCTTGTGAAAAAACTGTGTCGTGTGCTCTCAAGATGCATGCAAGCTCTACGCTGTGAGGATCGAGTTGCTCTCCCGACTGTGTGAAGAGGCTTACTGCTGTATCTCTGATACCATGATAAATTGTGGAGCAAAGAGAATTGCAGAGAGAAAAGAATAGTATATTCAAATGTATGAAGAAGTACAAAAGAGTTCTGAAGAGATTCAGAAGTAATACTAACAATAGGAAATAGCTGAGCTTATATATGCTCAAAGCAAGACAGAAATAGAAAGTACAACTGTCCAGTACAACTGGCAGTGTACGGATATACTGTTGAGGGTACAATATATTTAACAAGTCTCAAAGAGCTGCGAGATGCACCAGATCCGTGGAGAATATCAAATCTTGGAACAATATCAAGATCCGCGGATTTCATCACTCGGAGAATAGCGATACACCAGAATTTGAGTGTATTCACATTTGTATATGATGCGGGGATTCATTTTTAAAAGAACCCACGCGACCTCTCCTTACTGAGCCTGCGTAAAAACAAGTTTCCGCACCTCACTCAGCCACAAGAGTGCGGCGAGTCCGCATCTCTCGATGCACTTCGAGTGCGGGAATTTGTAAAGATATTTGCAACGGTAATACACAACTGAGTGCGGAAATTTAAGGTTTAAAAATGCCCATAAATTTTGAGTAGTATGCTACCGTACCTTTCAAGAAGAGGGATCTGTGGACTTCTAGAAATTTATGCACTTTACTTTAGTGGCTTTAATATTAACTTGGAAATATGAAAAACAAACATACAGTGAAACAACATATACAATCTATATTATTGAATGAAGACTAACGCTTACAACTTAAGCTTACAAGTAACTCTTACTCCATTATTTCCAAATATAAATCCATAGCAAAAAGCAAAGAAAATTACATAGAATATTATAGAATTTTCAAGAAAATAAAACATGGTTGAAATCCTTTTCCAGAAGTATAGATTTCCAGCACGCCGATGATGATGAAAGTTTTATTTATGGTTTGTATTGGACCTATTTTCATAGCCTTAGCTCGTTCTCGTTCTTTGTACGGAATTTTTTTTGGAGATCAATGATCATAGTTACAAAGTTTGAATTCTAATTAGAATTCGATACGATACGGAAAGAATTCTTAGAATTCAATATGTTGTTGTAATATATTGAGTTCCCTTCCTCTCCCACAATCTAAAGTATACCATATTTATGGAGTTTCTTTATAGGCCAAAGAGAGGTTCATTTGAGGTGCCATCTTTTTAGGCCAGAGAGCGGTTCATTTGAGGTGCCATTTGGTGGCTACTTCTAAAGATGGAAGAAGCATTTCAAGCCTTGTAGGTGTTTGGAAGAAGCATATCAAGCATTGTAGGTGTTTGGAAGAAACATCTCAAGCCCTGTAGGAGAAGATTCTTTTCTAATTATTTCCATTTCCTGAACTTCCCAAATTTTCTTTTCAAATTATTTCCATTTCCTGAACTTCCAGAGTTGGACGGGTATTGCCTAGCTACCTCTTTCGTGGAGCAAATTACAAGGACTCTACTTGAGAGTTTCCTACGAGCTTAGATATGTTGGGTGAAATATCTTGGGTGGTTTGGTGAAGAGTCGATATGTTGGGTGAAATATCTTGGGTGGTTTGGTGAAGAGTCGAGTCAACCCAATTATCCATTACAAAAAACGCCTATAGAAATTAAATTCGAATAACTCTACTTGAGAGTCCCCTACAAGATTAGATATCTTGGGTGGTTTGGTGAAAAGTTGCAGTTCCCATTTCGATTCAACCTAATCATCTTGGGTGAGATATCTATGTTGGGTGAGATATCCCATGTCGAGTAAACCCAATTATCCATTACAGAAAATGAATATAGAAATTAAATTCGAATGACTTTCCATGTCGAGTCAACCCAATTATCCATTACAGAAAACGCCTATAGAAATTAAATTTGAATGACTCTACTTGACCCTTACAAGATTAGAATTCTTCTATGAATAGGATTTCAGATCTTATAATCGAGGGTCGACTAAGTTAGAATATGGATAAGATTACATTTAATAATCAGTTTTTCTGTGTAATGTATAAAAAATTTATTATGTAAACACTTAGAGACAGAAATGAGGAGTGTAAGAATGAGATTGAGGGATCTGCTGTAATTTCCATTATCTGAATAATAAGACAACCGATACCTATGTTTAGTGGACCATATAAATTTTTATATTTCTTGTCTGTAATTTTTATTGATTATCTTATATGATATTTGTGTTTCTGCATTTACAAATTTAACAAGTGGTATTAGAGCTAGGGAAAAGCGTTTTGACTGTGGTATTAGAGCTAGGGAAAAGCGTTTTGACTGTGGAAGAAAAACATTGCTGCTTGAACATAAAACATGGACAAGAGACTGGTGCGCACAGACCTAGCAGGGTGAAGGAGATCCGGTTTTACATCAGCGTGTTGAGGCGCATGTGTTGAGGGGGAACGATTTCATTTCTTTGTGGGAGGGATGACTCTTTGCATCAGTGCTTGGGTTCCTGCTGGAGGGGAGCGTCATTTATAGAAAACCTGCTCTAACTGTTGGATGGGAGCGTTGATGTCCTTAAATTATTTTGGAGTGAAACTACTATTGGATGGGAGCGCTAAGCTCCTTAAATTATTAATATTTTTGGAGTGAAAGTAATTTATGGTATGGTTGCTTTTTTTTTTTTTTTAAGAAGAAGTTAAAGGCATTAAAATGACTTATATTAAAAAGGTGGAGGGCTTATGAAAAGGTAGATTTATATTATATGATATTATATTAAAGGGTGGATGTTTCATATTGGATTTATATTATATGATATTATATTAAAGGGTGGATGCTTCATATAATATATTTGAGGTATTTTTTTTAATGTATTAATTAAAAAGTTTTTTAATTAAACTTTTTATCTATCATTGCTTCACATGTTTTTTGAAAGGGCTTTGGATATTACAAGCAGTGGTGTTTGCTTTTTATGTTTTTTTAATGGTAAAGACATATAGTGTTAAATTTGAAATTGAGAAATTCAATCGCAAGAACAATTTCGAGATTTGGGAGGTTAAGATGCATGATCTACTCATGCAACAAGGCGTGGTGAAGGCACTTTTGGGAAAAGAAAAGAAGTCCGTCTCCATAATAGGCGAAGACTGGGATGAGATGGATGTGAGAGCATTGAATGCCATACGCCTATGTTTGGTCGACGATGTTCTATTCAATATTGTCTCTGTGAAGACAACAACATGCTTGTGGACGAAGCTAGAAAGCCTGTACATGACGAAATCCTTGACGAAAAGGATCTTCCTGAAAAGTCAATTGTAGAGTTTGTGCATGAAGGAAGGCACAAAGATAGCTGATCATTTTAATACATTTAATACTCTCTTAGTTCAATTGACTAGCATGGGAGTGAAATTCGAATCTGAAGACAAGGCAATTACATTATTGTGTTTTTTGCCCGTGTCATAGGATCACTTTGTTACCTCTATTAGCTCCAGTTCAACAGAAAGTATTGAGTTTGATGAAATTGTTGGAGCTTTACTTTATGAGGAAACAAGGAAGAAATCCAATCTAGAAACCTCTAAATCTGAGGTGATGGTGATTAGAGGCAGACCTAAAGAAAGAGGACAGAGTCAAAGGTATTTCTCTTGGTCAAAGTCGAAGCGCAGAAAGAGCAAGCTTAAGTGTTGGTTTTGTGGAAAATATGGACACTTGAAGAAGCATCGTTGGAAGCGACAACAAGCCTCCAAATAAGACCCTCCAAAAGAGACAAAGGAAACAAATGCAATTGAAACAGATTCAACAATAGGTTTAGGTATGGTTGATGAAGTTTTATCAATTAGTATTGGTTCACGTTATGATGGACAATGGTTATTAGATTCTGGTGCGTCAAACCACATGTGCCTTCATAGAGAGTGGTTCATTACTTACCAGTCTATAGATGATGGAGTAGTTTACATGGTAAATGATATTTCATCTAAATTTGTGTGAATTGGTAGCATTCAAATTAAGATGTTTGATGAAACTGTTAAAATACTAACTGATGTAAGACATGTACCTGATCTTAGGAAGAACCTAATATCTTTGGGAATCTTAGACATAGGAGATTACAAGACAATTGTTCAAGGTGGATTTATGAAGGTCTATAAAGTAATTCTACTGGTTATAAAAGGAAAGAAGGTTGGTAACCTGTTTCTCTTAGAAGAGAGGACTCAATCAGATCATGTGACAGTGGTATCTAAGAACGACAATGATTATGTTCGACTGTGGCATCAACGGTTTGTCCATATGAGTGAACAAGGATTAAAGGTATTAACTAATCACAAGTTACTTCCTAGTCTAAAGTCTTTAAAGTTAGATTTTTGCAAGCACTGTATTTATGGAAAACAAAATAGGCAGAAATTTAAAACTGGAAGACATACGAGTAAGGGAATTCTTGACTATATGCATTTTGATGTTTGGAGACCATCCCCTACTATTTCATATGGAGGATCATCATATTTTTTGAATTTTATACATGATTTATCTCGGAAGGTGTGGATCTATATGTTAAAGAGTAAGGCTGATGTATTTACAATTTTCAAGCAATTTAGAGCTTTAGTGGAAAAAAGCACTGGTAGATTCATTAAATGTTTAAGAACTGATAACGGTGATGAATTTACGTCAATAGAGTTTGAGAATTATTTCAAGGAATTTAGGATCGATAAGCATAAAACCACTGCTTATACTCCTCAGCAAAATGGAGTTGTTGAATGCATGAAGAGGACTCTTCTAGAGAGAGCAAGGAGTATGCTTAGTAACGCCAATTTGCAATAGGATCTATGGACAGAAGCAGTAACTACATCTTGTTATCTAGTGAATCGACCACCATCAACAACAATAGAATGCAAAATTCCTGAGGAGGTATGGACACATCACCCTTGTAATTAGTCTAAGCTTAAAGTTTTTGGTTGTGATGCCTATTCTCTAGTTCTAAAACATCAACGTTCTGAATTAGATCCAAAATCGAAAAGGCTTATCTTTGTTGGATATGGTGATGGCATTAAGGGGTATAGGTTGTGGGATGCTATTGCCCACAAGATTACTATTAACATAGATGTAATATTTGATGAATCATCTCTCATCAAATCAAATGTAGATGTTCAAATGAAGCACCAAAGTATCAACAAATTCAGTTTGAAACTAATGACAGTGAACATGAAAAAGTTTCAGAAGATGTTCATGAAGAGACTCCTGCGGTAGAGGAATACATGGTTAATGATGATAGTCAATAGATTGTGGATGAACCACAAACTTCCCTAAGGAGGTCTACATGGGTCAAAAATCCTCTAAGAAGGTATGATGATTTTGTTTCATCAGTTTATTTAAGTACTAATGATGATGAAACTTCATGCTATCAGGAAGCTATGAAGGGTTCAGACAAAGATAAATTGAAAGAAGCGATGAAGGATGAAATGAAAGCATTAGAGAGGAATGCTACATGGGACCTGATAGAACTTCCAAGAAACAGGAAAACAGTAGGTTGAAAGTGGGTCTACAAGTTGAAGAAGGGTGTTGATGATAAGGTGGAAAGGTACAAGGCAAGGCTGGTTGAAAAAGGATATTCTCAAAAAGAAGATATTGAATTTCATGAGATTTTTTCACTAGTTGTAAAGACTGTTTCAATTCAAATTGTGTTAGCATTAGTTGCATTGCTTGATTTGGAGTTGGAGCAACTAGATGTTAAGACTTCTTTCTTACATGGAGATTTGGATGAGGAAATTTACATGGAACAACCTGAAGGGTTCATTCATAATCACATCAATAAATTTGTTTGCAGGCTCAAGAAATCATTGTATGGTCTAAGGTAGTCTCCCAGACAATGGTACAATAAATTTGACTCTTTCATGGTGACACAAAATTATACAAGGAGTGAATACGATCATTGTGTCTACTTTAAGAAACTGAATAATGGAATATTCATTATGTTAGTATTGTATTTTGATGATATGATTTTAGCAAGAAAAAGCATAACTAATATCAACAGGTTAAAGGCTCAGATGGCTAGGACATTCAATATTAAAGACCTAGGAGCAGCAAGGCAGATTTTGGGCATGGAGATATTCAAAGATAGGAGGAATGATAAGCTTTGGTTGTCACAACATAAGTATGTTGAGAAGATACTTTTGAGGTTTGGTATGAATGATGTGAAACCAGTTTCAGTCCCTTTGGCTTCCCATTTTAAGCTTTCTTCAAGTTTATGTCCTAGTACAAATGAAGAAAAGGAATATATGTCTCGAATACCATATGCTAATGCAGTAGGAAGTCTAATGTGTGTGATGGTTAGTACAAGGCCAGACATTTCACATGCAGTTGGGGTTGTCAGCAGGTATATGGGAAATATAGGTAAAGAACATTGGGAAGTGTAGTGAAATGGGTGCTTTGGTATGTGAGAGGCACAAGTGATTATTGTATCACCTATAATAGTGGTTGTGAATCAGTCTCTGGATATGTTGATTATGATTTTTCAGGTGATATGGACAAGAGAAGGTCGACTTCAGGGTATGTATTTACTCTTGCAGGTGGAGCTATTAGTTGGATGTCAAAGCTACAAAACATTGTTTCTTTATCCACTACAGAAGTAGAATACGTAGTTGCTTCACATGCTTGCAAAGAGGCAGCTTCGTTTAAAGGTTTTTTTCATGAGTTTGGAAGGATGCAGGACAAAGTAAAGTTACTTTTTGATAGTCAAAGTGCTATTCATTTGGCTAAGAATCCATCCTACCATAGTAAAAAAAAACATATACCTATCAAGTACCATTTTGTAAGATAGGTTATCAATGAAGGTGGAGTCTCTCTTGAGAAAGTCCATACAAAAGAGAACTGCGCAAACATGTTCACAAAACCAGTACTGTTAGAGAAGCTACGATGGTGCTTGGCTTCTCTCGTCTTGCGGAAAAGGTGATGAACAAAAGGAGGAGAAAGGTATCAAGTTGATTGTTGTCAAGGTCACGATTGTTGGAAACAATGACAATGAATTCTTCCATGAATAGGATTTTAGATCCTATAATTGAGCGTTGGTTGTAACCAATACAACCAAGTTAGAATATGGATGAGATTATATTTAATAATCAGTTTTCTTGTGTAATGTATAAAAAATGTATTTAAGCTCGTGGAGGTAGACATGAGGAGTGTAAGATTGAGAGTGAGGGAGATGTTGTAATATCCATTATTTGAATAATAAGACAACTGATACCTATGGTTGGTGGATGTAGCCCAATGTTTGGGTGAACCACGTAAATTGTTGTGGTTCTTGTCTGCAATTTTTATTGATTGTCTTATGTGATATTTGTGTGTCCGCTTTTACAAATTCAACAATATCTTGGGTAGTTTGGTGAAAGGTTCCCCTATATTGTTTGTTGTCATCTCATAGCTTTTTGTCTCAAGTGCTATGCTACTCTCCTTAATGTTAGAGCATTGCCAAGCCCCTTGGGATATTATCTTTTGTTTTTGAGAGTTGCAGAATACTTGTATGACTGAGAAGCAAGAAGGGAATGTGTTTCTCTCCATAATTATTTATCTCAAACGGAGATTAGTTTCACTGGTAAAGAATGCTTAGTTTCACTGGGAAAGAAGCACAAGGAGTGAGGAAAGATTTTATTTCAAAGAAATCCTTTGATATGAGTTTGTCGAGATCCCAAAAATGTAAGGAGGGAATAGGAGAATCAAAATCCTCAAAGGAATCAAGATCATAAATGATAGAGAAGATAAATCTTCAAAGAAGTGAAGCTCTGAACATTTCTTGAGTTATCGGTCAGGATCCATCTGGGATGGGGAGAGATCGTTCCAGATCATTGGATCTGGGAAAAGTGCTCTAGTTTTAAGTCTCTTGGTGCGTACAAGAGAGAAGACTATCGAAGTCCTGAAGTCCTAAAGTGATTAGGGACCGCTCATCGTCAAGAGGGACAAGTGGCATAAGATTTACAACTCTAGGGAAAAAGAACTTTAGAGATTTAGTATACAAGGAGGAAGTGAAATCGCCAAAGAGCCGAAACGATTCACAACCATTGATCTATGGGAGGCACGCATCGACAGATCATCGAATTCGAGTGAAAACACTATGCGAGGAGGTGAGTGTTCAGGAGCCTAAACTACCGAAGCTCCAATAGCCGAAGTGAATCATAGTCGTCAGATTCATAATAACACACGACAAAAATCCGTGGACTCTGGGTAAAGACACGAATTGAGTCATAGTCGTCAGATGCAGAAGGACATGCGACAGAACTCTGTGAACTCTAGGAGAAAGTGAGTGTGCAAGAGTTGAAACTTTTGAAGCCCGAACACTTGAAGTGAAGCACAATCATTGATCTATGGGAGACGTGTGTGGACAGATCACCGAATTCAGGTGGAATTACTTTGATAGGAAGCAAGTTCAGAGGGTTTGAAACTCCCAAAACCAGAAGAGTCGAAGCTAATCATAGCCATCGATCTTTAGGATACACGCATCGACAAATCGTGAATTTCAGGTGAAAGCATTATGGGAGAAAGTGAAGGAAAGAGTTGAAATTCCTGAAGCCCTTATTGCGGAAGAATATCATGACCATTGATTTTAAATGGGTATGCGTCGATAGATTGTGGAAATTTGGGAGGGCGTGCTCCGAAGAGCAGGAAGAAAAGGAGCCAGGTCTCATTCGTCGGTCAAGAGGCATGGACCGAGATCCCAAGATCAAGGGTCAAGATTAATTTTTTAATTGAGGGGACAAAAATCCCTCAGACTTTAAAAATCTGAGAGCGGGTTGCAATTGAAACCATAGTATTTCCAGAGGGACACATGGTGATTGGTAGTGAATTGCGGGGAGAAAAACATTGTGGTCTCAAACCACTCTTGTCTTCTCCCTCAATCATGTGCTTATGTGAGGTCATAGCCCAAGGTCACATACAGGAAAGGTCTAATGGAAAATAATCTAGCACCTAAAACTTGATAGTTCAACAACACGAAGGGAGAGATTGCGGGTGTCATAGAACCTGCACCAAAAGGCTGAAATGACCTATGTTTAATCACAAAGTGAGACCATAAATGTTTCAGAGAGCTGATTTGGCTCAGAGAATTGAATATTCTTGAATGGGAGGTTACGCAGCCTGAGGGAGAGTAGGGGGGTTGCATCAGTAGGCTCATGAAATAACGCTTTCATTTGATCAGTCAATATAATATGATAAATAAATAAATTTAAATATTGAAAAAAAAAGATAAAATACTATCTCAATAAGGTTTTAATAAGGTTTAAGCAGGCTCAGTCAATAATACGATAATTAAATAAATTTAAATATCTAAAGAAAATAATAAAATATCAGCTATAATGTAAAACTATATAAAAATTGAATTTTTTTTGGTCAATTAAGAAATAAATTAACATTCAACTTTAAACAAAATAAAAATAATTCTTCAATCCCAATATAATAATCCGAGGCTCATCAAACAAAACTTTCATTTGATCAACTAATAGTATAATAAATAAATAAATTTAAATATTAAATAATAATAATAAAATAGGAGTTATAATTTGAAACTATACTATAATGTGAAACTAATCAACATTCAACATTGAAATAATGATATATACTATGCCTGGAGGTATGCACAATAATGACATTGAATTATATTAAAATCAAAATTCTCTAGAGCAAAATTCTTTTCATTTGATCAACTAATAGTATAATAAATAAATAAATTTAAATATTAAAGAGTAATAATAAAATATGAGTTATAATTTGAAACTATACTATAATGTGAAACTAATCAACATTGAACTAATGATATCTACTATGCCTGGAGGTATGTACAATAATGACATTGAATTATATTAAAAACAAAATTCTCTAGAGCAAAATTCTCAAGAAGAAAAGTTAATTGTGACATA